>JADRCD010233563.1:3415-20084 GCA_019843815.1 Montemys delectorum | reverse complement strand
TGCATGCCAGAAGAGGGCATCAGATTCCCATTACAGATGGCTGGGAGCCATCATGTGGTTGCTGGGAACTGAACTCAGGACCTCTGGAAGAACAGCCAGTGCTTTTTAACCACTGAGCCATCTCTGAGACCCTTTAATACTGTTCCTCATGTTGTGACTCCCAATCATAAAATTTGTTTCCTCGTCCCTTCATAACTGTAATTTTGCCACTGTTACAAACTATAATGTAAACACTGGTATTTTTTGATGGCCCTAGGTGACCCCTGTGAAAGAGTCATTCTGTCCCCCAAAGGGAGACTGCTGGTCTAGGCTATCTTAGACAGCATCCCTGTGAGAACCCTAAGTCCTGGATTAACACTCTACCGTTCACTTTGTTCCTTTTCCAACGCCATGCCAGCCCTGGAATAGAAACCAGGAGAATACTCTTCTAGCTCAGTGAACACTGGCCTGGAAGAACGACAGCCCTCCCTCCCTCCTTCCCTCCCTCCCGTCCTCCCGTCCTCCCGAGACACTGGGCTGATGGTGGAGACAAAGGCTCTGCTTTTGAGAGTAACTGTTGCAGGAAATGGATGTCTTCTGGGTCAACATCTCCTCTCTGAGCAGAAATGAGGTCTGGAGGCTAAGGCCGAAGAGCAGGAGGCCTAGTTTACCTCCAGGAGTCATCTCAAGAAGTCACGGGAGGGTGGAGGCTGGAGAGATGGAGAGATGGCCTCTGTGGTTAAGAGCACTGGCTGCCCTTCGAAAGGACCTGGGTTCAATCCTAGCACCCATATGGCAGCCCACCCTTGTCTGTAACTCCGGTTCCAGGAGGGTCCGACACCCCCTTCTGCCCTCTACAGGCACTGCACACAACCTGTGCACAGAAATCCATGCACCGTGCAGGCTAAGCGCCCATACGCGTAAAGTAAAACGAGAATTAAAAATTAAAAAAAAAAAAAAAAAAAAAAAAGCTGTATTCTCAGAAGAAGCCACACAGGCGGGAGCAGCGGGAGGGAGGAGGATTTCTGTGCGAATCCCAGAAGCCAGGGTTCAGTAAGCAGCCTTGAAGCCTTCTGAGAACCGCATCCATGCTGACGGAGGAAACACCTGCCGCTGAGGACTGATCTGGTTAACCTATCAAAAGCAATTTCGATCCTGAAACAGCTCTGCCCCAAGATTCATATTATAAAAGAAAACAGAAACTAACAGCCCCTAACGTCACAGCACAAGACAAAACAGGAAGCGAGCAAGGAGTGAGAATCAGACTGCCTTTGGCAGGAGGCTCCTTTGCCTTGATTTGCGCGACTTTACCTCACCAGGGCTTGGCTGGGACGTGCGTTTGCCTCAGTGCTGCGGAATACCTCAGAAACCCACAGTGACTCACTTTCCGGGCAGAGGCAGGCCTGGCCTAGGTCAGCACTTAATGTGTGGGTGAAGGCCTTTCCTTTGTGCAGCTTTCCCCCAAGCATTATCAAGTTATCCAAACCATCTGGGTGGTCTGTCAAGACCGCTGCTTCCGCAGCTTCAGCCCAGCTGGAGCAGAGAAGGGTTCTCTGTCAAGCTCTGTTCATGACGGAAGCGCGAGATGTGGGATCTCTTCCCATGGGCTGTCCAAGATATAGTCCACTGGAATATGACATAGGAAGTTCAAACTACTTCAAGTTCAGGCGTGGGACAAGACAGGCAGGACTGAGGCCATGCAGGTCCAAAAGAAGTACTGAGGTTTGAGCAGACTCCGGGAACAGGCGTCACGAGTAAACGGGGTGGGTTTAAGACTATGGTCTGGGACTGGAGAGCACTGACTGCTCTTCTAGAGGTCCTAAGTTCAATTCCAGCAACCACATGGTGGCTCACAACCATCTGTAATGGGATCCGATGCCCTCTTCTGGTGTGTCTGAAGGCAGCTACAGTTTACTCATATATAAATAAATCTTTAAGACTGTGGGCCAATTGTGTGTGCACTCTTGAAGAGAAAGACAAAATGCTTCATAGCAATGTTCGATGCTCCTTTGAGAGTTACTGGGCATAACTACAACCGCACTGACCCGGAGTCAGTTGCAGCTTTCTCCTTCTCCATGTATACAAGAGGAATAACAAGATAGACCCAGTACCCAGTGAAGATTCAGTAGTCCTGGGGTGAGGTGAAGATATTTGTTGGGATCTTTAAGGCTAAATGAGAAGTGTGTAAACTGTTTAAGAAGTCATGCGGCACCCCAAATACTCTCAGAAGGTAAGCAGGAGCTGGCCTGGCTAGTACTTGGATGGAAGGGAGAAGTTATACAGAATGGAGTGAAATACAAGGTACAGCGTTGTAAAGATGAGGGCAAAGTAGTTCTATGGAAAGCAAACCTCCTGATAAGGGGTAGAGATTTCCTCCTGAAGAGCATTTTAAATAGCACTTTGATTTAAAATGCTCTTTTTTTTTTCCGAGACAGGGTTTCTCTGTGTAGCCCTGGCTGGCTGTCCTAGAACTCACTCTGTAGACCAGGCTGGCCTCGAACTCAGAAGTCCACCTGCCTCTGCCTCCCAAGTGCTGGGATTAAAGGCGTGTGCCACCACCGCCCGGCGCTCATTTTTCGTATATCTCAGCATCCTGGTCATTAGTGTAGTGTAGTGTAGTGTAGTACCCAGGGTTCATGGCTGGGTAAGACTGTTGATGCTCCCCAACCCCAGGAGCCAACCAAGCACCTTCCGTGACTGGGGGAGCTAGCCGCAGGGAGGAAGCTTCCCGGTCAGTACCGACTTGCTGTCTCCATGTCCTGCAACCAAAGTGTGATGTCTTCAGCAATAGGGTTTTACCTTTACTGCTGAGCTCTGATGGGCAACCAATACCAGTTGCCAGAGCTCCAGGACACTGCTACCCCTGGCACTGGGCTTTTCACTTGGCAGCCAACCGTTTCTTCTGGGAGGAGCATCATCCCGTGTAGGGTGACTCCAATTCAGCTTCTCTTGTGTAACTACATCCTTAGTTGTCCCTCCCACCCTTCTGTCCACCCGTCATCACTCCTCTGTGGATCTTGTGTTGAATCTTCAGATCCATGTCTTTAACTTGGAGTAGTTATAGATTTCAGGGTACTGGGAAGGGGGACCACTGGTGGGGACGGGGAGGAAAGATCATGGGGTCGAGGGACTAGTAACACAACACAGGTGACCTGAAGGGGAAGAGAGGATAATGGGGAGGGAGGTTTAGGTGGAGGTGGGATAAAAATTCCCCTTATTATACTGGGTTACACACGGCCATCTTTTCTGTGCCAGGCTCACACTGGTTTTGAACAGTTGTTTAGAATCTGTTCACAGACATCTAACACATGCAGCGCCCAGGTCAGCAGTAATTTCTACTTGGGTGGCCCTGATGTAAGGTACGATGTCCTTTGGGAAAGTCTTATCTCTTTAGCATCTCTGAAAATCAAATACAAGCAAAAATTCCAGGCCTTGTTAGTAAAATGCAAGTGCTACCCTCTATTTTTTTTTTCTTTTTAAAGATTTATTTTATTTATTTTATATGTATGTGTACACTGTAGCTGTACAGATGGCTGTGAGCCATCATGTGTGTGGCTGCTGAGAATTGGACTCAGCCCCGCTCGCTCTGGCATAATTCACTGCAGCTGTCTTCAGACGCACCAGAAGAGGGCGTCCGATCTCATTACGGGTGGTTGTGAGTCACCATGTGGTTGCTGGAATTTGAACTCAGGACCTTTGGAAGAGCAGTCAGTGCTCTTAACCGCTGAGCCATCTCGCCAGCCCCCACTACCCTCTATTTTTAAGGGACAAACCCTTCTATGCTTTCAAGATTCCTCTTGGGCTGGTGAGATGGCTCAACGGTTAAGAGCACTGACTGTTCTTCCAAAGGTCGTGAGTTCAAATCCCAGCAACCACATAGTGGCTCGCAACCACCCGTAATGAAATCTGACACCTTCTTCTGTGTACTCATTTATAATAATAAATAAATCTTAAAAAAAAAAAATCATCCCCTTAAGGGGACGTGCCTCGTATTTTCCACTGACTCCTCACACAAAGTGCTGATGGTAAAGTGGTGTCAACGACGCAGCAGATCTTCTTAAGCTTTGTTGGTGAGAAGAAGCAATCAGTTTTGCAATCAGTTATTCTGGGCAATGAAATAAATTACCAACTTGGGTTGAGAAGCAGTAGAAATAATCATTAACAGGGCTAGAAGGAAAACTATCATTTCTTGGCAGCTGGTTTAAAGCATTTACCTCTACCCTGCACACCAGCATCTCGCACCTACCAACTATTAACCGGCATGGCAGCCCAGTCGGCAAGTCACCAGGCGGGCGGGCAAGCCCGGTGGCCAAAGGTCTAGCTCCAAGCATACGGTGAAGCAGAAACCATCTCCTGCAGGTTGTTCTCTGACTGCTGCACGCCACCAGGGCACACTCACGCCTACATGCCTTAACGATGAAATAAAAATGTAAGCCCAGCCAATGCTTCTGAAATCATGTGGGATTTTTTTTTTTGTAAGTTTTTTTTTTTTTTTTTTTGTTTTTTTTAAGGTGTGTGACTGTTTTATCTATGTCCACTCCATGAATGCTCGGTGTGCAGGTGAGGCAAGGGTATCAGATCTTTTGGAAGTGGGATTGCAAATGGTCGTGAACCACCATGTCGGTACGGTACTGGGAACTGAACCCAGGTCCTGTGTAGGAGCAGTGAGTTCTGTGTCATCTCTCCGGCTCAACCCATAACGTTTTCGTTTGGTTGTTTAGTTGTTTAGTTGGTTATTTTCCTATCAGTCCCAGGGATTCAAATTAGGGCCTCATGCAAGCTATAGCCCCAGCTAAAATCATGTTTATGACTGACAATCTAAGTGTCTGAATTTATAGGTTAAATCAATAAAGGACACCACTTTAATGTCCTGTAATGTTTGATACAGAAACAACTAAGTTCCTGTGCACATTAATAACCAAGTCAACTTTAATTTTATTTGTATTTATTTGAGACAGGATCTCATTTAACCAGACTGAGATGAGATGTACCTGCTATGGCTGCTTCTGCCCATCCTTAGTTTCATTATCAACCATAAGTATTCTTCATAGGAGAAACATGGCATAATTAAACCCTCACATATATTTCCTCACTGCCTGACACAAAGGAGGTTCTCATTCAGAGTCCAAAAAGATAACATAGAAGTTACAGTACCTACAGAGGGGAAGAATCCTACTTAAGCCAAACTCCCAAATAGCGCAGGTTTCATTCTGAAGATCACTTTGAATAGTATATTGACTCAATTAAATGGAGACACAGATGAACACCAATAAAATCCTGAACTTGGTCACTGGCTACTTGTGCTTGAGTACAGACCGCTTCTGCAGGGTAACTCTGACCATCATTAGGCAAGAGACTGACCCCTAGTGGTGAAGCATAGCGTCATCATTCAGCCAACTAGGGCCAAAGTTGTCTGCTCCACTTCCGACCTCCCACAAGCCCAGACCACACTGCTAGGGAGGGACCATTTTAACCCAGAAGATATCGCCTACGTAAACACATGCGTACGCTTTCTAAAAAAAATTCTAAGCCAACTTTTCTGCAACACAGTTGTTCATAATATCGAACAAAAAATTCCTTAAAACTGCACTTTTCCGACTCCCGTAGAACTATGGTGCCTTCTCTCAGACTTGCAGGGCCACAGTGGAGTGCCGATTTACACCTCCTCCTTCCTGCCACCCCCCACACCAGAACCCTACTGCTGCTGAGAAAACAAAAACAAACAAAAAAAAAAAAACAAAAAACAAGTTTTCACTCCTCCCTCCCTACACAGCACAACAAGGAACCTGCCAGAGCCGGCCGGAGGGGTCTTCCACCTTCCGCTCGGTGCTAGCAACTCTCTCCGTAAATGTGTCTGCTCTCCATCTTGGCTGAGAAGGTTCTTTTTTCTTTTTCTTTCTTTTTTCTTTTTTTGTAGTGGGCAGCAGCTAACGTGAATTCAAAATTCATCGTGCTAAGAATAAAGAATAGGTGTGCTCAGCCATAAAACTTTGACAGCTATGTCAATCCCCTATCCCAAGGATGAGCAAACACCTTAGAAGAGGAAGTCAAGACGGGATGGGGAGGAGAGCTGTGAAATGTTGCCTTTCGAATAGGACGTGGCTATTGTACTCATGCACCCGGCTGCTGTGGGTAGCCTGCCGGTAGGACTTGCACCAAATGAAACCAAATTCCAGAATGAATTGGGACGGGGGTGGGGGTGGGGCGGGGGTTCAAGGTCCCACTCCTAGGGGAGGAGCTACTAGCAGCTGGTGGCTGCTGAGGGAAGGGGGGTGTCATTTCTTATCGTAGCTGTTGGTAGGTTGCTGGATGGCTCCACAGCAGTGTACACAGGGGCAGCTCTGATTGGCTGTGAGTTACGAAGTGGGGGTGGGGGTGGGGGTGGGGGAGGAAGACAAGTAGGGAGCTGCCTGCTGCGAGGAGGGGGTCCAGTTAGAGCTGAAATGGAACATGCAGGGTGGATGACCAAATTTGTACACATGCATGAAAACCTCAAATTAAAAACCTTCCTCCCAATCAATGCACGAACTATACTTTTAAGCTTAAAATAAGGAAAGTTTAGAAAAACATCAAGGTTGACATACTGCTTCTCAGCGCTTGCCTTGTATGTGTGAAGCTGTGGGCCCAATCCTTAACAATATAAACAAAAGTCAAACCACTCACAAATCCTTCGGTACACGGAAACATCTGTGTTAAGTCAAAACCTCAGTGATGAGAAAAAAAAAGTTGCTTACATGTTTTCCAGGGCCTACTTGGGCAAGCTCTAGGCCAATGAGAAACTCTAGCTTAACAACAAAAATAACAAACAAAAAGATGGTCCTGAGGACCACTTGAGGCTGTCTGAGGCCTGTGTATCCACAAGCACACCCACAATTTCAAAGTTACGTTTCTGTAATTGTTGTGATCATAAAAAGAGAAAGAGCTGTAAGAATATGTTCTGTCGAGGTGTGGGGGAAGGGGGTGCCTCAGTGGGCCCATGCTGAGGCATCCCTCCCCCTGAGGGACCAGAATAGAGTTTATTTAGGGCCTGGGGAGGGGAGTTAAGAGGGTAGCAGAGGCAGAGAAAGGCAGAGAGAAGGAGAGAGTAGAGAAGTAGGGGCCGGCCATGACCACGTGGAGAGAGGATGGGGCAAGCAGCCCCCTTTACAGGGCCAGGCCTACCTGGCCGTTGCCAGGTAACCATGAGGAGGAGCATACATGGCTGCTGCTAGGTATCTGTGGGGGTGGAGTTTATACAGAATGCTAACATTCCCCGGTTTTGGTTTAGTTAAGAAAGAAAAAATTAGAAAGAGGTGATGGTGAAGCAGGAATAGGGTCGTCGTGACATCTGGCTGCTTCATGCTGACATTGGGGCGACGTGTCTCTGGGGAACCTAGAGGAATGGGTATGGGGGTGTTTGTCCAGTCTTAGGAGAGTTGGCTGTTTCCTTGCTGTCCAGGGCCTGTGGAGCCATCTGAGGATAGATCAGAAGGAGCGGGTCCAGTAAGAAGAGTCTGTGTCTGTGACAGGAGATGGAGCATCTGAAGGTTGCTTCTCTGGAGCTGTCCTGAGTGTAGAAAGCGTCTGGACTTGACAAGATGTTGGTACACATTATTATAGGTAGAGAATAAGATTAAGTAAGTACATTCAGGAGAAAGAAAAAAAAATTCTAGGGTGTACAGTTGAAACCCAGAGGAATCCCACCCTTTGGAATAGGGAGCAAGTGGAACTTTGGGCAGGTGTACTTATCTGGATGGAGGCTATTGGTCCATGAGAGGTAGATCTGAGTGGATGTTCTGTAGCTTATAAGTTTAAAACAGAAATAACATGAATTAGCAACATGAGCAGTCTAAGCCTTTTGTGGAGCAGAAGAAACAAGATTAAAAAGTTGGAACGTATAGTGGGATGTTTTATTAGAGTTAAGCAAATCTATAGGAACTCAGATAGTGTTAGGACAGTGGCATAGCAAGAAGAGGAAATATGAAGCATTTAATTAATGGAAACATAGTTTAGGTAAGGAGATAACAGATTATATCTGTGAGAGCTTTCTGCTAGCTGTCAATGTAGTCAGAAGTCTGAGACACAAACAAAAATCTAGCAGTTATATACCAGTTATATATTATCTAAAAAATGACAAAGTCCACTAGCCAACAGTTCTCTGTGGTCTCTATGGTCTCAATGGCCACTTGGGCTGTCAGTCCGGCTTCCAAGCACAGAAGACGCAGGGCTTTTTCTCTGCGGAATGGATACGTGTACCATGAGAAATGGCTTACCTTTATTTTAGCCACGTCATTTGACTCGAGTATCCAGTTTGTCCACTGCGTATTTCAGTGATAATCATCACAATCCAGGCGGCATCTTGTAGCTGTGTCTACATTTGAGACCCCGTGGGAGAAACTTTAGAGGCTTTTGCTAACAATAATACACATTTTATTCCTAAGTTTTAATATAAAGTCACAGAACTACTCACCAAGTTCTTATAAAAAATGTCAAAGTTTTATTTATCAGGAGACAATGATGCCTGGCACTTGTATGGAGTGGCTTCTCTACTTCCACCATGTGGATCCCAGGGATCCATCCCATTTACTTTGTCAGGACTGTTGACGAGGGCCTGCACTACTGAACCATCTCACCCCTAACTTCTTTCATGACAAGGTCTCCTATCATATGTTAATCTGGAACTCTGAATACAACCAAGGAGGCTCTTGAACTCCTGATCCTCTGGCCTCGAAGGTTAGGAGTTCGGATTCCATGTTTGCCACCAAGGCCCAGCTTGTGTTAAGTTTTAAATTCTAGTACTAGAAACCTTGAGATCCTTTTTTATTTTAAACTACATTACAGAACACTCTGCAAATAAAACACATTGTATGCTGAAATTAACCAGACCCACACCATGCCACTCAAATGAACTTCTATATTTAGAATAGCCGTTTGGAGCAGAAACAGTGGTGCTTTTAGCTGCATTTTGTTCACTACCAAGTATATTTTTATTTGCCAAAAATGAAGAAAATCCATGGCAAGATTAAGAACTAGAGAAGCAAGATTTATATGCTTGCGTAACTCGTCTGCGTTACCTTCAGTCCTTCTTCCCCTACATTGTAGCACCTCTCGTTCTCTTTCTATATGCTAGACAAGGATGCATTGTTTGCATCTATACAGGGCACATTGGCTAGATTCTGCCTGAGGGAGAAGATGCAGTTCTTTTCTGAGATTGTGACTTCATTGTCTACCCATTTGCCTATACATTTTGTGATTGTATGTCTCTTTAGAGCTGAATCGAATTCACAACTACTCCCAAGTTTTCATTATCATCTGTTGGTGGACAAATAGGTTGATCAAATCATTTGCTACTGTGACTAAAGCAGCAGTAAACATGGGGTGCAAACCCCTACAGTAGGATGTGGTGTTCTCTGGGTATATGTCCAGAACTGAAATAGTGGGGTCATGTGCTAATTCTATTCTTAACTATTGGAGCAATCTCCAAACTGATCTCTGTGATGGCTAAATTGCTTTGCACCTCTCCACGAACAGTGAATGAAGGTTCCTTTTTCTAAACTCTTCAGCATTTGTTGTCAGACTTATAACAACCCAGCTGACTAGGAACAGGTAGTAACTCAAAAGTAGCTTTAATTTGCATTTCCCTGAGAGCTAGGGACACCGAATTCTTCTTAAAACAGTTACTGGCCATTTGTTTCTTTTCCCAAAGACTATCTGGCCAGTTCACTTGCCCATTTGTTGACTACCAGCTTTCTTATCTTTTCACAGGGAGAAGCAAGACCACGGCATCCAACTTCAAGGATGTAGCTAAATGAAAGCCTCCCATAGGCCCCTCCTCTCACTCACGGTTCTCCTGACAGGCTGAACTGTGAGTGTAAAGGAGCTAGCCAACTCTCAAGTTTAGTGGACGCAGCTGACAGTGTCCAATTTCCCATACTCTAGAGAAACATCATACTACGCACCTCTTCATAAAGTATACATTTGGCTTCACCAGGACTCAAAGCAACTTGGAGAAAAATGCATGCTGGCGTCAACAGGGCCTGAACTGCCTGCCTGCCACTCGAAGATGACCCTGTCACATTTCATATCCCCAAATCCCATCCTGAGCTGTAAAAAAACTGGTCCAGACAGAAATATCTGGCAGCTTGTTCTCCAGTCGCACTGGTGAAAGCCAACTGCCATTTCTCAGTGCAAACTGCAAAGCCAAATCTTAGTGTGGGGGGAAGGGGGGCAGCCACATCCTGACCTTTCTGTGGATATAGGGAAGCTCTCTGGAACCTAGTCCAAGTCTAAAAAGGTGTCTGCCACAGGTCATCTAGAAATAAAACCTCACTTGCTTCATTAAGTCACGTGATAGCAACACCCCCCCACCCCACCCCCACCCCCACCCCCCACGTGCATTTACTGCATTTCCTTGGCCAGAGACAAACACTTCAAGTGTCGGTTGCCCGTCCTGGGTGCAAACGGCAGAGGTCTTATCACCCTTATATAGGATGATACACAATCCACTGCAGTAGATTTGTGGCTGACTACAGGGATTAAATGGCCTCAAAGGTCTTTGATTCCACTCTTTCCTAGAGTAAGTCTAGGGAAGACCCCAGCTCTACCACAAGCCTCGCAGCTTGGTGTTTTTCAGAAACAAGCTGTCACGGCTTCCAGGGCTGGAGACCTACCTGCTTTACCTTTCAGGGCTCAGGAAGCTGGCTGCCCCAGCGACTCGATGACTTCTATACAAAATCCCCCTAAAACTCCAAGGTCCTCCTTAACTGCCTGGAAACCTCACCAACGCTCAGACGGCTAAACTGATGCTCTGGAACTGCCTGCCTGGCTCCTCAAGGTCCTCCTGTAAGTGCTCTGAGCAAGGGGGCATTCAGGATAAATACAGGGAAGGGCTTTCAATATACAGAGAGGCACTGAAGATGCAGTGCCCAGGGGAGAAGGGGGAGCTATGGTGATGACTGTATTTGGGGGTGGGGTGGAGAGGCGCTACCCAGAGAGGAAGCGCCAAGCCTCACACAGGAATGACCCGTTCTGAAGGACTGAATAAGTTTCAGTTTGAAGTTCAATATAGTGTTCTATGTTCCGTTGATTTCTTGTTTTTCACATGAAAGGACCCAAAGAGGAATGGGTTAAAAGGTACTAGAATCTTTTAGTCATCAGCACCAAAATATTGTCTGAGTTACAGGAATACTGGAACAAATGCTCACAGCCTTGTTCTGGAACATTTTTTTTTAAAGTTGAAAATGGTCCACTCGCCAGGCGATGGTGGCGCATGCCTTTAATTCCAGCACTTGGGAGGCAGAGGCAGGGGGATTTCTGAGTTCGAGGCCAGCCTGGTCTACAGAGTGAGTTCCAGGACAGCCAGGGCTACACAGAGAAACCCTGTCTCAAAAAACCAAAAAAACCAAAAAACCCAAACCCCCTCCCCCCAAAAAAGAGAAAATGGTCCACTCCTTATAGGTATTAAACATTTTATTTAAAGATTTTAATGTAAAAAAATTATACAAATACAGATTACATTATAGTGAACAAGGCAGTGTTCTACATGACAAAAACTAAAACAAATTTCTAAATAAGTACTTGCAACAAGGACACACATAACTAGACATCCATCCAGCTGCATGTGATAAACCAATCTGATCACAAGCTTATGGAAAACAAGTGATTTCTAAGACACCAGGTGCCCATCCCTCTGCCCGTCCACATTCCTCTGAGAGAAGGCTTCCATAACATACAGAGAACTGGCATGGCACTTAAGGAATGAAAACTAGAACTGAATTAAAATCATTTGTAATAATTCTGTATAAAACATCTTATTAGTTAACAACAATAACAAAAAAAAGATTTAAAAACAAAGACCACCATTAATTATGGTCAAAACCTCATCACAGAAAGATGCTCATCATTCGTATGTCACTGGCAGAAAATGTTCAGGTCTCGTTGGGGATGGGGCAGGGAAGACAGATAACTTGAATTTATTCATCTAAATTTGTTGACAAATGCATGATAATTCACTGATCCCTTCTTAAAATGTTTTATCACAAAAAAACACACTCACACTCCAATAAAAAATTTGGCCACAAGAAAAAGAATAACCTGAAGAAAATGTTTCTCAAAATGAAATACAAAGCCCCAAAGAGTCCCTCCCAGGCAGGCTGGACAGCGTGCACTTCAACAGCTCTCAGTCTAAAATGCCCCAAGGGAGAAGCACCACTTAGATCATAAGCACACCAACCCCACCTCAGGACTCCCTACCGCTCGTGATGTGAATACTGTCTTCTGATTTAAGACGCGTTCTAGGTCTTGGGGAAGCACACTTCTCAACATGAAATGCATAGAAGCACCTGCCTGTCGACGTGCACTTACTGTACTTATTTCTCTGCTCCCCTCACATTTATGTCCTACAGTGGGGGGGCTGTGCACGTGCCATGGCTGCCAACCTGTGGGAGCTGGTCCGTTCCTCTCAGCATGCGGGTTCCAGGCATCAGGTCATCAGGCCTTGGCAAGTGCTGAAGCCACCTTGATGGTCCCTCGTTGGCTTCAATCAATGGAGGTTTTCACTGCTCTCAGTCTTACATTATTTGAAGAAAATGCATGACACAAACTTGACACAACTTACACTTCTACTGAAATGTAGCATCCTCAAAAAGATATTTTCAAATGCCTACATGTTTTAAATCATTATAAGCTCAACACTATATAGCATTCCTAAAATTAAATTTACTGATTTGACAACTATAGCTTATTTAGATGATCATTTTAAAATCCTTTATATAAAAATATTTAAAATAAACAACAAAATGGTGCTTAAGGTACTTCTTTAAATAAGACATTGCTAAATACTACTATTAATAAAAATATTGTGGAGAACTGAAGAACTCTGTCCTGAAATGGACTTTACTCTGTATCACATGTTAGCTACGGCATAGCTAGTTGTAGCTCAGAAAGAGCTAGAACTGTGGTGTATTGAGTGTGAGTGTGTGTGTGTATGTGTGTGTGTGTGTGTGTGTGTGTTACATAGTTATCCATGGTCATCATTATTGGTCTGAATTTCACTGCGGACTCCATGAAAAGGTTAAAGTACAGATAATGTACTCTGGAGAAGGAACCAAAAGTAGTTAAGACATTCTACTTAGAAGATAAATTATTTTCTCATATACTAAATAATAAAAAAAATATATTCCCTCTGCCTCCCCTGAATAAATGGAATGCTTTTCTAAGTTGGGTAAGAAGAGAGAGCCTCCTCATTATTTACATTAAATGTTAAACACCAACTGTAGGATTTACTCTCCAGTAAGAAATAAAATACTACCATTGTTCTTTCTGCAGCTACGTTAGACTTCTACTTTTTCCTTTATATGAGCAGCTGTCCACTCATATGCATCTTGGGTCTTTGAACATGTATCAACATGCTAGTTTTCACTGAAAAGGCAAGCTCAGAAGCTAACCCCTTATTGTAAAAACAAACAAAAAAAAACCTCACAAATTACTGTGCCAATTTTTGAAACACAGCTAATAATTTAGAACCCAATTCTTAATAAAACAAGCCAATTATGTATCAATTTGCTAACTACTTCTTTAAATATCATTAATTACCCAAAGTGATGAGAAGATTTATAGGATTCTTAAACTGAGAGAACTCGGAAACCAGTACACTAGCAGATGCCCTACGATGCATGGTCCTCCACTATACAATTAAGCCTTCAGTGACTTAACCCAAAGTGACAACGACTGTGGGAGACCGGTGATGCCACTCCATCGCGTGTCACAACGCAGCAGAGGCTTTCTTTGACAAGCTGTGTTGTTTCCTTTACACAAAGACACTGTCCTTCCTCATTAGGAGCCTCTGGAGAGCAAGCATTAGCAGGGTTTGACTGATTGTCAGGAGGCTAGCGAGTCTCTGTTTCTCAGCTCTACTTAGCTGTGGGACTCCTGGTCTCTAACAGGACATCGAGAGGGATTTCTGTAGGGACAACATAACATACTGACTGTGACCAGGCTAGTGGGCGGGTCCATGCACTAAACGGCAGCGAGCACAATCAGACACACTCTTCTGCCGACATCAGGAGGGGGTTGATATACTCGAAACCTTCAAACTCAGACTGATCAATCTTCCTCACGATGTCACTGTTGAAAGAAAAACACTAATTTTTATCATAATCAAGATGTCTTCACCCTTTAAACAGTACAGTTCAGCTAAAAAAAAAAGGGCTAAGTGACATTAGCTGTGGAGAGACGAGTTCTTAATCACAAAGTGGGTTCTAGAAGAACCAGGAAAAAAAAATAGCCTCACAAGAAGACCAAGAACCCCACAAGCAACCTAATAACCAAGAGGGTCCAGAATCAGACCGGGAAACTTTAAAAGGCAGAAGTGATCACAATGTCAGTCATTTAAACGTCTAACCCTGATTAAGTAAGGCAAGCGGCTGGGTCTAAACTAACATCTGGTTTGGTAATCACGTCGAAAGCCAGGCGGATGGTGAAGAAAAGGAAGCTAGCCAAATGAAAGGGCACTAGGGACAAGTCCACCGAGACCGGAGGAAGGAGAGAATACCACACAAGACACTGAGCCACAGAGAGGAGAGGAGGCCGGCACTGTGCTACACTGCACATCTAGCTTACACACAACAGGGCCGAACTATCAAACACTCAGCATTCAAATGGATGAGACATGCTGCAAAGCAGAGAGTTACAGGCAGCATGGCTCCCTCCTTGCAGGAAAGCCCTAAGAGAAAGGGTAGCTGATAAATTATGTGTGTGTCCACGTGTGCACGCACACACATCTATGCAAGCACATCTGTGTACATACTCTTGTGGAGGCTGGAGGTTGATCACTCTCCACCTCACTTCTAGGTAAGGAGCTCCACCCCAGCCATGAGTACTGGCACTGCAGACATGCACCATCACACATGGCTTTTATATATGTGCTGGAGATCTGAACTCAGGTCCACAGGCGTCCATGGCAAGCACTTTCCCATCTCCCAAACCCCACTGTCTGCTACATCTCATACAGTGTGAGCTAACCATAGCTATAAAGGGAGGGTGACATCCAGCTGCAGAAATCAAGGAAATCAGCATTCATTGTAGAAGTACAATTTGAAAGACTGGTAGAAATGCAAAAAAACCACCAAAGAGCTCAGGAACAGGAGGGTGCTAAGTGGTAGGTGATACTAGGAGGAATCTAGCCATCGCTAGATTTAAAACTTCTAATGATGTTTACATGAAGGTATTTCACCTCTGCCAATCAAAGACCTAGCTGCATTTCAGGTATGTCTGAAATAAATGAGATCATTTTAATTGATAAAAAATGATAGAGAAAAATAGACACAAGACAAAGAGAGTGACACCTGCTGTCAGGGAATAGTAAATGACAGACTTCTCCAAACACCTTTTGTCTCTTGGTGATACGGCTAAAGGTGAGGCAGGAACGGTGCTGGGGCAGTGATGGTGTGAGTGGGATTAAAGTGCCAGGCGAAGGTTTCTGATTAAGGGCTGAAGAACTGGAGCAGTCCTTTGTGAGGTACACTGTCTAGGATGCACACTTCCTAGTAATATGGTAACGGGATGGAGCGATCAGCTAGTGGGTACTATACTTTTGGTTTGATTTGCAACAGTCTGGATCTAGGGATAAGAGAAGGAAGCTCAGATCCAAGTGTTAAAGGAAAACCATTCAAAGACCCGTCAGCAGTGGGCACTGTAGAATCTGAGGAGTGAAAGATGTCAACAAGTACAGGAGTAAATGGCAGGACAATGGGCAGACATGAGGTGTGGCAAAGCACAGAAAAAGAGACAAAGGTTACTACTTTGTCTGAGGGAGATGCTAACAGATGGAAATGCTCAGGAGAGCTGTGAGGGCAGTGGGAGGCTTCAGAAACCATCTTGCACTTACTTCTTCATAGGTATCTTGTGAGGTAGACACAATGAGAAGGAACAGGCTCAGAGACGCTCTACAATTCTACAGAGGGGTGCACAGCTGGTTACAATGACACTGGATGGAACATCTCTCTTCTGATGAACTCCCCGCTCTTTCTAACACACAGCTCTGTGAGGGATGACTGCTATAGCTCTCCCAGTAGACAGAAAGCTTTGTGTGAAACCACATGATTTTGATCACCCATGAACACCTAGCACTTAGCATAATTCCTCTTGCTTCATTTGCCTACTCAGTAGTGTCTACCATCCAGGGCCTGCTGAAGTCTCTAAGGTACAAACTGAATGTGTGTGACACCAGGATACCCAGAGTATCCTGGTGTCACACACAGGGGGAAAAAGATGACAGACAATTCTTAGGGAGAGGAAACTGGCACTGCTCAGGATGTCGAACCTGACAAAACAGGTGCCAGGGGAGAAGAGGGCCAGGCAAACAATGCTGTCAGCCTGATCTGGCAAAGCTTAAGAAGCAAACACCTGTGGTGAGAACACATAAGGCAGTCAGTGCTCGCCACCCGACGAGAGTCTGGTAGACACCGTTTACCCTCTTTAGTAAGAACACCACTAACCATTTCTTTACACGTCTGAAGATGAAAAGAATTAAATAGTCCTGGCGGTGGTGGCACACGCCTTTATTCCCAGCACTTGGGAGGCAGAAGCAGGCGAATTTCTGAGTTCGAGGCAGGCAAATTTCTGAGTTCGAGGCCAGCCTGGTCTACAGAGTGAGTTCCAGGATAGCCAGGACTACACGGAGAAACCCTGTCTTAAAAAACAAACAAACAAA
>JADRCD010233561.1:0-25284 GCA_019843815.1 Montemys delectorum | reverse complement strand
GGACTGTTGACCTTAGTTCAATCTCCAGAAGCCACAAAGGAAAGAAAGAATTGATGCCTGCCTTCTTCTGATTTCTACACAGATGCATGCATACACGCAAATTCACACACATGCACACTCACAAATATTAATTGATAAAAATATAGTTTATCCCTAGGATACAACAAATATCCACAAGACTAGATCTTGCCTGATTCAAGGCCTCCACAGAGAAACACCATCCCTCATGTCAGAGTAAACTGGACAATCTACATGTCCAACAACTTTTAGGTAGCTTTTAGTCAATTCTCCCATTTTCATTTCAGTTTTCACCATTTTAGACGTAAACTCCTAAGAGGGAAATTGCAAGATCACCATCACTTTTCAACATAGCTGTTTGCTCTTATTTTTCTGTTAAATGTATAGTTCTCTCCAACTCTCTCCCCACTCCCTTTCTCTTTACATCTTGTCTTTCCACTGTTTGAACTTATTGAACCTATTTGAACCAATACTCCTTTTTGTTTCTAAGTACATAGAGCCAACATTAACTTCCCCAGAACATTACAGAAATGATTAAATAAAAAATTGCATTAAATCCTCTTAGGCAGTCTCTGGAATAATTTTTCGATACAGCTGAGAGGGCATATTTCAGATGCTACAGTTTCTACTGAATGCTTGAGGGACATTACCATGGAATATTGTGTGAAAAATTCTTTCATTAAATGGGAAACTAAATTGGGGGCCATATTAGCTCTGAAGTGGTGTCTGAATAAATTTTGAATAAATTGAGACTTTTCTCATTTACTTTAATCTTAGACCTAAATAAACAGCAAAAATAAATAATTTTCTTTGGTTTTAATACCTTGTGCTATAACCTTCGCTTGTTATTTTCTTATTACCATCTGAAGACAAATTATGGACTTTACTTTGCGTACATCAGTAGATACAAAATACCTTGTAAAACTACCTAGACATATTTGGTTATTTACCACATGTATGGTTTTTTCCTTCCTATTTTAACGTGGACTCATTAACATTGTTTCATCAGCATAGTTTTATGTATATTTTGCTTTATTACATTCTAATTTCTTAAGATAATTATTATTCCCTGACAATTGAAGCTAAATGAAGAACAAATACTATTTAGTCACATTAAAATGCATTGCTTATTGTTCTCCCTTGGTATCCCATTGCTCTCATTTAATGAGGGCCTCATCTTCTTCATGATTCTCTCTTTCTGTGGATCTAATAAGTGTCTACTAAGAATAAGAGTCTGCCTATAAAAGTTAATAGTTGCTTAGATAATAAAATTATTGTCATTATAGTAAAAGAGCAAAAATATTATAGGTATCAATGAACTTTGAACTTAAAATTCACATATTGGCTGGGCAGTGGTGGCGCACACCTTTAATCCCAGCACTTGGGAGGCAGAGGAAGGTGGATTTCTGAGGCCAGCCTGGTCTACAGAGTGAATTCCAGGACAGCCAGGGCTATGCAGAGAAACCCTGTCTCGAAAAGCCAAAAAAAAAAAAAAAAAAAAAAAAAAAGTCACATATTAATTACTAGAACAATGAATGGAAAGAAGATCGGTAGTTCAGGTATAAATCCCTTTGTTTCCCAAATTCTCTTCATGAAAATTCCATGCAATTATCCCAATCACACATTGTCATTCAATCATTCAGTATTACAATCTTCTGAATTACTTATTGTGTCACTTGTGATGTGTACTGTACTTTCAATCCACATCAGAAAATGGAACCATAGAAAGTTTAGTTCACCGTACGGAGAATTTGGAAATTGATATTCCCAATCTCCCAACGTGTACAAAGAACAGAAGACTCTGGTAATGGCATTGCCAACACTAAAATGCTTCCTTGAAACTTGAAAATATGCTGCCAGATAAAAAAGAACTGCAACATATCACTGGGAAAGCACAAGTGGAAACTTTCCCAGGAACCTGTACTATTGTAGACACATTGATGTCCCCATTCTCCATAAGAGAGCTCAAAGAGTGTTAAATGCATACAAAGTTGACCTCAGAGAAAAGTTTAAAGAGGAACACTGTGTAGTTGTAAGGAGGTCATAGGTCCAAAAAGAGGAAACATATAGGCATAGAAACAAAGTGGTTAAGAACATTGGCTGCTCTTCCAGAAGTCCTGAGTTCAATTCCCAGCAACCACATGGTGGCTCACAAACATCTGTAATGAGATCTGATGCCCTCTTCTGGTGTGTCTGAAGATAGCTACAATGTACTCATATAAATAAAATAAATAAATCTTTAAAAATAAAGTCATCTTCCGTCTTTCCTCCTCATTTAAAAAAAAAATAAAATAATATTAAAGGGGAAAAAAAACTTTGAGAAGAAAACCTGATGGAAATCCAAGGAGATTTAAAGTGAATCATTATTGTACTTGAAGATCTCATCTCCTCTTTATTTGTTTTTTTTTTTCTTTATTTACATTTCAAATGATATATCCTCTCTGGGTTACCCCTCTGAAAACAAAAACAAAAACAAAGCAAAAAAAAAAAAAAAACCTAAAAACAAACCCTTTTTCCTCCGCCCCCTCCCCCTGCTCACCAATCCACCCTCTCCCTCTTCCTGGCCCTGGCATTCCCCTACATTGGAGCATAGAACCTTCACAGGACCAAGGGCCTCTCCTCCCATTGATGACTGACTAGGCCATCCTCTGCCACACATGCTGCTGGAACCATTAGTCCCCCCATGTGTACTCTTTGGTTGGTGGTTTAGTCCCTGGGAGCTCTGAGGGTACTGGTTAGTTCATATTGTTGTTCATCCTAAGGGGCTGCAAACCCTTCAGCTCCTTGAGTCCTTTCTCTAGCTCCTTCATTGGGGAGCTGTGCTTAGTCCAATGGATGGTTGTGAGTCTCTACTTCTGTATTAGTTAGGCACTGTCAGAGTCTCTCAGGAGACAGCTATATCAGGCTCCTGTTAGCCAGCACTTGCTGACATCCACAATAGTGTCTGTGTTTGATAATTGAATATGGAAAGGATTTCCGAATTTAGCAATTTGTCCTCTAACCACTGAAGATGAACTATGACATGTACACATATGTGAAAACAAACATATATATATATATGTACAGAGACAGATACACACAAATAAATAAATAAATAAATAAACAAATTTATAGGTTGTTTTTCTATTCACAGTGATATTTTACTCCTAAAACTTTTATGAGAAAGCAAAATATTCAGAGTATCTAACTAAATATCATATCGGAGCCTGAACACTAATTACTTGCTGAAATTACTGCAAAGCTTCAGTGACCAAAGTCAGTAGTATAGGCAAATGAATAGATGCAACAATCCATAAAGTATAGGAAGGACATAGATACATGACATTTGAATAATAATAACTTTAAAAGTGAGCTCAAAGAAGACTCAACTGTGTAATCTACTGACCTTTGACAAAGGCTTATTAGTCTATTAAAACACTAGAATTAATTGCTAGAAACATCATAGGAATATATCATAGAAAATAGAAAGCAAAATCCTCAGGGATAGGGCTTACTTTTCTTTTCAATAAGTTCAAATATTTTCTTGTCAACTTGACACAAACTAGAGTCATCAGGAAGAAGGAGCCTCAGCTGAGAAAATATCTCCATGAGATCCAGCTCTACCATATTTTCTCCGTAATCAAGCAGGAAGGCCTAGTCTACTGTGGGGTTCAATCCCTGGGCTAATGGCCCTGGATTCTTTAAGAAAGCAATCTGAGCAAGCCAGAGAAATTAAGGCAGTAAGCATCACCTCTCCATAGCTTCTGCGTCAACTTCTGCCATTTGAGTTCCTGTCCTGACTTTCCTCAATAAGGAACTACAATATGAACATGTGAAATGTTTTTCTCCCCAACCTGCTTTTTGATCATGGTATTTTGTTGTAGCAATAGCAACCCTAACTAAACACAGTCATACACACACACACAAAAAATGAACATAGGACACTTTTTGAAAGGTTATATAGCATAGCATGTATAGTTTATCTGTGACTATACTGTGGGCCAACAAACTGTGCCAGGAAACCTGTTAAGGTTGAGCAGGTTGGAAGCCCTGGAACCTCTGAATTGGACAGTAGGGGAGCTTCACCTGCTTCCAAACAGGCTCCTGTCATGTGACCACTGAACCCCATTGAGAGGATCATGCCCATTAGTCATGTGGGGGTAGCATTCCCAAGCCCCTCTACATGCATTCCTAACGTCTCAGACCGAGACAAGAGAAAGCATCTGCTGCCAGAACCCAACCCACCCCAAAATGTATATAAGATCCTCTCCAGAAAGAATAAAGGTGTATGAGAACTACTCCATCACAGATTGCCTGAGAGTTTCTGTTGTAGAAGAGCTGTAACACTCCCTAGGGAAAAGAGCCCTCCAAAGCCAGCCAGCTCAGTGCAGCATAGCAGTCTTGCTGCTTCATGCCAGATTCAGAGCAGTCCCTCCCTGCTGTCATTCTCACTGTCAGCTCACGCACCTAGCAGTGTCTTTCCACCACAGAAGCTGTGGAAGAGAGCCCCAATCCAACCCCCCTTTCCCTTTCACTTGAACACTCTCACTGGGCCACCTGCAGATCCCCACAGAGTCCTGTATACAGACCAGCATTACACCACTGGGAAAAATGAAATGCATCCCTTCAATCAGAAACAAGTGTTGATTGCTAGTAGTGGGGCTCCTTGAGGCTCCCCGCCCCATTATAAATGTTGATGATCTCATCTTCTATAGCTCTCATGCAGATACACATAACAGCAAAGAGCTTCAATTACAGAAACTTTGATTTTAGCTGAAAAACAGAGAATATAGAGACATATGGCTGCTTAAGACACTGAGAGGATTTGAAGGTCCCTGCTCAGCCCTCAACGGGACATTCAAACCATGTACTATAAAGCTTTGGGAATATGTGCAGGAGAGGCATCTAAGTCCTGTGTCTAAAGACAGGGAGAAGAGCTGTGAAATTCTGAATTATAGACCTCACCAATGTAGCCATGATCTCACAGAAGCAGCACAGGAGACTGATGTGTGTGTGTGTGTGTGTGTGTGTGTGTGTGTGTGTGTGTTTCCATCACACCACACTAAACTATGAGGTACTAGTGGATTTTGGGAGAAGAACAGACAATAACATCTGTTGTGTACTCTATCCTATGACAAGATCACTATGCTCCAATATGTAGAAGCAAATGTATGGTTATGTAAACAGCGTTGGTTAAATTCAATAGGTCAAAATCCAAAAAGACATAAATGTGGGTGAGAGGGGACTTTTCGTATGAAGGGATTGATAATGCAAGTGGAATAGAAGTGTGGGAGAGTAATGGGACAGGTCTTCAGAGTGCAATATGTGCATTCTGTATATGTGTATAAAAGCATAGATATGTATATATATACATAGATATACATATATATAGGTTATACACACACAACACATACAGACACACAAAATTGTTCAAAAAATAAAAAGATTTTAACCAAGAGGAATACAATAATTTTACCTTTTGATAGTTTATGAAAAAGAATTAAACATAAGCCATTATAGGAAAGTATTTGAGAACCACTCATCTGACAAAGGATTACCATTTAGAATATATAAACAATTCTCTAAATTAATCAATAAAATAATTCTTATATGGCCTAATTTTAATCCCCAGATCCCAGGTGGTGGAGCAAGAGAACCTACCATGCAAGTTCT
The DNA here is from genome assembly GCA_019843815.1 of Montemys delectorum. NCBI lineage: Eukaryota > Metazoa > Chordata > Mammalia > Rodentia > Muridae > Montemys > Montemys delectorum. The sequence continues at coordinate 19,614 of JADRCD010233561.1, read as the reverse complement.
CTAACACAGGGGGCTGTGGCCAAAACTGACGCCGGGCCCATATACTCACTCTAAAATTTCTCATGTTCCTCATATTGGCTGGATACCGTGAGGAAGGATCTGGTGCTTACCATCTAAGGACAGAATACCCCTGCTCTATTCCATATTCTTCCTCTTTCTTCAGTTTTCTTTTGCAGTCTTCCTCTCTCCTCTAGTGAACTGTAAAGCCCTTCAACTTTCCTTTTTAAAAATTCCAGCTCCACACAGAGTGTTGCCAACTGGTTAGCTTAGCCGTGGCTAGAGATCTGTGAGGCACATAGGTGAATGGCAATCAATCTCTTTAAAAATAATGTGTGGATTGGTGTGGAGGATCTGGGAGGAGTTGGGGACGGAAATGATAACTGGCATACATTGTATGAAAACATACTGTTTTCAACAATAATAATAATGGTGTGATATATAAGTAAGTTTTTATTGAAAAATATATTCTTTTTATCACAAAGTACAATGTGACCATAGATTTCCCTGTCTCCACTCCTCCTAGCTGCCCCACACACTCCTCCCCCGTCACCTAGATCCACTCCTCCTCCATTTCCTCTTCATAAAAGAACAGGCCACCAAGAGACAAACAGGACAAAATAAGATTCTATTTGACAGGAAAAAACCCTTCTATGGTGGCTAGACAAGGCAACTAAATAGGAGGAAAAGTGTCCTAACAGCAGCAAGAGTCACAGAAACACACGATGTCACTGTTAGGAGTCTCACAAGAGTGCCAAGCTAACACCATATCATATACAGAGGGTCTGGTGCAGACCCTGCTGGCCCTGTGCTTGCCATTCCAATCTGTGAGCCTATTGCTTTTGTGGGCTCTGTAAGCTTAATTGATTTGGTGGACACCCAGTGTCCTCCATACCCTCTGAGTCCTACAGTCTTTCATTCTCATCTTCCATAGGATTTCCAGATCCCCAAAGGGAGAAACCCAATGCAGACATCCAATTTAGACTCTTTCTTGTCTTAATGTCTGTTTATGGGTCTCTAAATGTACTCCCATATATTGAACTTGAGGTCCACGCCATGAGAGATAATCCAAGTTCTATACTGCCTGAACAGCCAGTAACCAGAAACTGGTTAGATGAGAACCAAAGATTAGTGGGGAAAAAGGAAAGAAACAAACAAACATATGCTTTTGTAATGAGTGATCTTGGTAATAGTGATAGACTCACTGATATTCTCCTTTAGGTCAATTTATCTATACTTAGAAGTGTTCTGCTACTGAGAATAGAAGTTTTACTGACTATTTTAATAGTATAGAATTAACCTCTAAATTATGAGACTTTTTCAGTGTATATGAAATTTAACACATTGAGATCTTATCCCAGAAATTTATAAATCATATGTAAAATATTCAGCTTCACCAACATAAGTTGGTGGCATAACTTCAATGTTTAATGGTTTGTAACCATAATTTCACATATGAAATGATACCTAAGCTCCCCACATAAACCTTATTGTTCATAAGTAAGGGTTAACAATAATTTTCTAATTGTAATACTGGCCCAAGATTTTTCCAGACAATATCTTGAAAATAACCATATTCAAATTATCATTTTTGCAGAGCAGAAATTGATGTCTACAAAACTACAGTGTTTTTCTAAAATCCTTTCTCTCGTTGGTGGTGAGGGAAAGCACTCTATATCTCTAGTAGGAGTATGGACTTCAGTTCGCTCCAGTTGTGAGTTAATTCTAAAACCATTTCAGAGGTGCTGTGTCTATGGGAGCCCTTCATGGCTCTGTAGGCTTTCCTGTGGTTGCTCATATAAATCCCACAGTGAGGGGAAAGATTTCCACTTCCCGCTGCTTTCCCCTGGATGTTGTTTTGTTGCAGGCATATTTCTTATAGCTATTTTTAAGAGACAATCATTACGTGGCTGGCAAATGTTTCTTTCTAAGGAGCTTCCACATTTTATGATTTCGAGAAGAGTCCTCCATTATTCAACTGATTGATTTATACTTGATGAATCCCTTTACTTATAGTCTTAATTTTGTGTTTGCTGTAACTCGACTGAGTTTCCTCTGTTGTAGATTCTTTTGTATTTTCCTATTTATCCTCACTTGCATTCTACTTACCTTGAGCATTAGTAGCAGAGTAGGAATTATACCCTTAGGCCAGAACAAAATTTCTTGCTGAGCACTTGAAACTTTACTATGTCGTTGTCTTCTATAATTGCTTCACTTGCTGTGCCTTAAAAGTTAGGCCTTTGTTGTAGTAGTACTTGGACTATTTTTTGAAGGACAAGCTTGTCTGTTCTCATTTCAGTTCATACACGGCCATGTCTTATTCTTCATTTAGCTTTTGATAGATGGCTTGGATTCTACAGCACCAACAGCACATGGTTTTGGTCTTAAATGTCAGCATGTATACCTCTAAATATGAGTGAGTTTTGTTTTGACTTTGTTCTCCCTCTTTAATTCATAGAAAATTATTTCACCGTAATTGACAAGATGGTGGGAGCTGAATGTGAATTGTTCTATCCCCCAAGATGCCAGAGATGTCTTTACTGAGTATTAACAACCAAATTACTTTTCTATAGAAAGAATAGTTGAAGATACAGACCTCAAAGCACACGCCTACAGGAACATGTTTCTTGTAACAAGGCCACATCTACTCAAACGAGGCTATACATCCTCATAGTGTCACTCCCTGTGAATCAATCACTCAAACACATGTGTTTAGGTGGCCAAACCTATTCAAGCCACCACACTCCCCTACCTGTTCCTTATAGGCTTGTAGCTATAATATGAGCCAAAATGCACTTAGTCCAACTTCAAAAGTTCCCATAGTCTCTCACAGGCTCAACAATGTTAAAAAGTCCAAATTTCAAAGTCTTTTCTGAGATGCATGCCAATCCCTAACTATAATTTTCTATAAAATCAATATCACAGGATATACATTACCATTGCAAAAATTTCATAGTGAGGAAACACTTGGGCCAAAGCAATACAGAAAACCAGCTGGGCAACTCCAAACTCTGCATCTCCATGATGGATATGCAAACTCCTTTTAGCTTTGTTGACTACAAGACAACTCTTTCTCCTGGGCTGCTTTTTAACTCCATGTCAGCAGCTTTCCTCAGCAGATATCCTATAACTCTGGCATCTCTACCAATTGGGGGGTGGGAGTTCCAAGGAAATTTCAATTTTACAGCTTCCTATTTCAGTGTTTGGGATTCACACATGATCTTCTGGGCTCCTTCAAAGGTCTTGAGTCACTTTGTAGCTCTGCTCTTTATAGCACTCTAGGCTCTGGCTGACCCCTCTCCACTGCTACCCTTCTTTCTTAGTGGCTATCCCACAGTGATAGCATCTCCAATATGCTGAGGTCTTCTATTGCAATTTGGTTACAGTTTCACCAATTACCTCTCATAGGCTCTCTTCATGAAACCAAGTCTCAAATTCACTGCATGACCCCTTCAGTCATGAGACTTCAATTGCCAATGAAGCTACACCTTCACCAATGGTCATTCCTGGCCTCTCACAGTATTATGTTTGGTTGCACTCTACGGCCTCTCCTTGCTTTGAAAACCAGCACCACCTGCATGAGTCTTACTGGTTACCAACCTTGGCTGCTAGCATGAGATCTATCTCTAGAACACAGCTTCTTTGTGTCTCAGAAAACATTTCTCAGACTTTGCCTCAGGGATCCTGGTCTCTTCTTAATCACTGTTGCAAAAAACATTTAAATCCCAACTCAGGGTTTCTACCCTGCTTTTAGTATTGAGTTCCTAGATTTAAAAACATACATAGGCTTTATACATATCTGTAAGCAGCGCAAGAGCTGTCCAAATACTTAGCAGATACCTAGCATCCATGCTATGAGAATCTACTTTCCTATCAATAACCCTCAATTATTACTACTCACTATGTTTCATCTGGGCTGCTCTTAATTCCAATTAGCTAACTCCCTGGGCCATGTGGCATCTCTTTCTCCCTCCTGCATGTTCTTCTTTTTCTTCCTCCAACTTCAAGCCCAAGAAACCTAAATCCCACCTACGTCTCTGTCTCTTCTGTTCAGATACTGGCTGTTGGCAAAGTATATTATTGTTATTATTATTTAATCTTTTTTACTGTCCAGTCATTATCCTCCTCCCGGTCGGCCCTCCAACTGTCCTATTCCACCTCCCCAGTCTCCAAGAGACAGTTTCCATCCACAGACCTCCCCACTCTCTGGGGCCTCACATCTCTCAAGGGCAGTTAGGTGTGTCTTCTTCCACTGAGGCCAGACCAGGAAATCCTCCACTGTATATGTGTGTGTGTGTGTGTGTGTGGGGGGGGTGTTCTCATCTCAGCTAGTATATGCTGCCTGGTTGGTGGCACAGTGTTCAAGAGATCCCAAGGGTCCAGGTCATCTGGGAGACTCCTGATCTTCTTATGGGCTCACCCTCCTCCTCAGCTTCTTCCAGCCTGTCTCCAAATCAACCATAGGGATTCCCAGCTGCTGTCCATTATTTAAGTGCAAGTGTCTGCATCCGACTCTTTTTTTCAGCTACCCATTGGGCCCCTCAGAAGGCAGCCATGCCAGGCTCCTGTCTGCGAGCATTCCATACCAACTATGTCAGGCCTTGAAATCTCCCATGGAGCTGGATCCCAATTTGGACTGTCACTGAACCTCCTTCTACTCAGTCTCTTCTCCATTTTGTCCCTGCAGTTCTTTTAGACAGGAACAATTCTGAGTAGAAGTTTTTGATTGTAGGATGGCAACTGCATCTCTCTACTTGATGCCCTGTCTTTCTATTGGAGTTGGACTTTACAAAATCCCTCTCCCCACTGTTGGGCATTTCGTCTAAGGTCTCTCACTTTGAATCCTGAGCATCTCTCACCTCACAGGTCTTTGGTACATTCTAGAGGGTCCCCCATCTCCTACCTCCCAAGGTTGCCTGTTTCCATTCTCACTTCAGCCCCCCACCAATTCACTGATCAGAAATAACTTGGGACAGGGTTACAAGGGTTACTTGAGACTCCAGGTCTTGCCACCAAACCCCGTACTCAGAATTATAATACATAGTAAAAGGCAAAAACCTCAACCTATTTTCTTAGCTCCAGGTAACCATAATCAATTGTCCTTGTAACCCCTTCTATTCTTGACTCTAAATCCAGTGACATGTGGCCAAAGCTGCCAACTTCAGCTACTAGCTGGGCCTGAAATATGGCTCCCTTGTTCCGTTGCAGGAATATTTAAAAAATGAATCCACCCTGCAAACTCCATTTCCTGACGGGCCATGTTCTTGAGCCAGTGCAGTCTGGGCATCACCATGTCCCGGCGGGCTCTTATGATTTTCTCCCAGCTATTTACAACATCTCAAGCACATGCAACTCTTTACACACTCCCACAATCACTCATCTGGATAACGCCTAGGACCAGGTAAGTAAAGCAGGACACTTAAGGCCTTAATATCCAATCAGATTTATATAATAGTAAACTCAAAATTTACAAGATGCCAATACGATAATTTCAGAACCAAATAATAAAAACAATATTCTAACCCAATTAATCTATTTTGTAAAAACCTTTGCTTGGTTGTATAACCCCATGGGGTCTGACACATCCTCATTGTCTGCCTCCATGATGACCACCTCTTTCCTCCTGCTCCTGACCTGCCTCCTTCTCCAACTCTTGCTCTACCTCTCTATTCCTGTCCAATCACAGGCCTGTCACTGCCTTAATGTGATTGGACAGAGGAAATGCTGCAGCATTCTTCTATTACATCTTCACCAGCTTTATGTTTTCAAAGGTTTCCTTCATTCTTTAAGCTTGTCTGTCCTGGAACTTGTTCTGTAAATTGACCTTGATCTCAAAGATCTGCTTGCTTCAGTCTCCTGCAATTAAAGGCTTGTACCACCACACTGGAGTCTAGCTTTTCTTTAATTCCTTTTTACAAGAGCTTTATAAACATTGCCACTATGAGTTAAGATCCAGATTCAAAGCCAGTGTCTTCCAGCCTAAGATCTAGATTATAGGTGTTCCTTCTATTTCTGGGTTATACTTCATTTCACTTATCTGACTCCTGAGAGGCTCTGATGGTATCCGACTAATACAGAAGTAGAGGCTCACAGCCATCCATTGGACTGAGCACAGGGTCCCCAATGAAGGAGCTAGAGAAAGGACCCAAGGAATTGAAGGGTTTGCAGCCACTTAGGGTGAACAACATGAACTAACTAGTAACCTCAGAGTTCCCAGGGACTAAACCATCAACCAAAGGGCACACATGGTGGGACTAATGGCTCCAGCAGCAGATGTACAGCAGAGGATGGCTTAGTTGGTCATCAATGGGAGGAGAAGCCCTTGGTCCTGTGAAAGCTCTATGCCCCAGTGTAGGGGAATGCCAGAGCCAGGAAGAGGAAGAGGGTGGGTTGGTGAGCAGGGGGAGGGAGGAGGGAACAGAGTTTTTTAATTTAATTTAATTTAATTTTTTTTCAAAGGGGGCAATGGGAAAAGGAAACATCATTTGACATGCAAATAAAGAAAATATCTAATAAAAAAAGAAAAAAAAATTGACAACTAAGAGTAGTCATCATAATCCATCCCTTGTCAACTTGACACACAATCATACTTCCTTATATCCAAATGAATAACCAGATAATATTAACACCTAAGATGATATAGCTCTTTATCTTTCAATTGTAAGTGCATAAATTACAGTAAGCTTAGCTGGGTGGAATCTTTCCCTGAGGTCACCACTCCTTTAATTCCGTTTAACATCCTTGAACACAGGATTTAGCTCCACTCCACTTCCTGTGCTCCTTTAATTCTTGGATAATACATTTTGTATTTTCCTTTCTCAGTTTGCTCCCTCTGATTAAAACACTCTTTTTAAGAGTGAACCCCAGGATAGAGTCTATGCTAAGCTTTTTTTTTTTTTTTTTGAAGTTTCCTTTGTCAGTGCAATCAATCTAAATCTTTTCACCTTAGTCACATGCAGACTCTTCTGACAAGAGCATAAAATAGCCACATTCTTCACAAAAATGTCATGAAAACTATTTCTGGGCAGCATAGTAAAATTTGTCTCCTCTAAGACCTCTTGAGCCAAGCCTCAATAGTTCAATTCACCCTCAGTACAACTGTTTTCCATGGTCTTGCTAAGATGGCCCATTAAACCCAGCTTAAAGCATTTGATTCCTAAATCAAAGTCCCAATATTCTCATCCCTATAGACTAAAGCATGAACAGCCCTCTCATATCAACACCACAGTCCATGGTACCAGGTTCTGTCTTAGTTAGAGTGTCACTGCTGGGAAAACACAACTTGACTAAGGCAACTCTTATAAAGGAAAACATTTAATTGGGCTGGCTTACAGTTTCAGAGTTTCAGTCCGTAATCATCACCATGGGAATCAGAGCAGTATGCAGGCAAATGTGGTGCTGGGGTAACAGAGAGTGCTACATCTTGATCTGCAGGCAGCAGAAGGGGGCGTTCTTGTGAAGGCAGCTAGGAGGAGGTTCATCTTCCATACTGGGTGGACTTTAGGCATAGGATTCCTCAAATCTGAACCCTACAGTTACGCTGTTCCGCAAACAAGACCAAGCTTCCTAAAAGTTCTACTCCCTGTAGGCCAAGTTCTCAAATACATGAGTCTATGCGGGCCAAATTTATTCAAATCACCGTACCATCCTATTCCTCATTTGATGAAGCTTCAAAAGCTCAGAAAAAATAATTTAATAATCTCTACATTGATCTTCTATCCTGTTTCTGAATCTTACTCTCTGCAAGTGTTTACCGACCACCTCATATACAATGCTAGCTCTTGAGAACTTCAATATAGATATGTATAACATTCTTCAGTACTATTATTAGAGTTATACCACCTTCATGTATTACACAGTAAAGATCATGAGTATTGTGGGAAATAAGCACAGTTACAAACACTGTGTAAAACCATTGCACATTACTGTTATCTATTTAAAGCTGATGTTGTTATTTTTAACTACAACATAGTATTTCCTGGATATATATTTGTTTCTTTTATATTACAATATGACTAACTGCTTCACATTGAAGGGACAGGTTCATGCCAGTAACCACAGAATGTGGACAAAATATGAGAGTTATAGATAAAATATTTATAAAATTCTTTGTCATTGATGCCTGAAATGTCATCAGATTATATGAAATATAACATCTTTTCTCTCTGTGTCCTATATTGAGAACTATAGGCAATACATGAAAGGATATAGTTGAGTGAAAGGACATTCTCCCACATATGGAATATGATGCAATCTTTCATCTTTATACCTAGTTCCATTTTGCCTACTTCCTACTCAACCAATAAAAGTCTATTAAATTTCACTTTTAAAGTTACTAATGGTCCTCAAACCCTTTGTATATACTGCCATTGTTTCTGATATTTACCCTTTTTGATCTCATAATCTGTTAAAACAACCTTTTCTTTATCACATTAGAAGAGTATGAGCACTGAGTTATTTATTATGACAATGCTAAAACAACAGCAGACTTAGTTCGTAAAAATATTCAAGTATTAAGTGAACTCATTAAATTTATAACTATCAGGACTGGAGAGATGTGTCAGTGGTTAAGAGTCCTTGGGCTCTCACAGAAGACGGCTCTTGAGCACCAGTGCCAACAAAGCATCTTACAAGCATTCTTGACTTCAGTTCCATGTGATTCAGTACCCTTTTCTGACTTCTGTGAATATCAGGCAGGCATGCAGTGCACATAAGTGCATAAAGCCAAAAGAAACCATACCCATGAAATAAAAGTAAATACATCATAAAAACATTATGAGTATGGCTGGAAAGGGTAGGGGAAATTCCTATGATTAAATGTGTATGGTTATGGGAAACCTACTCCCTTACTGCCTCAAATAAATAGAGTTGACTCGGCCTTTTGTTTCTCATTTTTGCTTTTGGAGTATTATGAAATTATCCATATTTCCTTTTTCTAAGGTGTTGCTAATGTTTAACTTACAAATGGTCTATTGATGAGTTTTAAGTTATGATAGAAAGAGGTCTTTAGGTTATTTTATGACCCATTAAAATCTAAAAATTTTAATCTCATAAAAAATGTAAAACTTTAAAAAGATAAAATGTATTTGATTTAATTTCTGCTTAAGTAAAAACAAATTAAATGTAAAAAGTAAACCAGTTATCAAAACACACAGTACCTCAGAAAACAAATGCAACAACAAAAAAAAAGCACTAAATCATTTCAGGCTATGATGCTTGTAGCAATCTATTCCCTAACTTATAATGATATTGATATTCCAAATGTTAAAAATCAGAACATACCAGTATAGCAAATAACTAAATAATGTTCTTACTTAACTCATTAAAATAACTGTGTTTTCACTATAATACACAAGCAAGATTGAAATAATAAAATGCCAACAGGCTGTTGGTAGCATTTGTCTTACAGCAAGAAAGTCTGGTTTAAATGTCAGGTGATTCAATTCATTAGTCTAAGTACACTCATTTCTGGAGACTGCTAGGATTTATTAATAAACATGATACCTGCCACATGGGGATACTAATTATTGCAAGAAAAGAAATAAATAAGCAATTTCAACTGTTTTTGCACAATAAGTTTACTTCAGTCATTAGTATCCAAAAATATCTAGCAAAGAGGACAGCAGTTCTTTTATATTTAATGGCTATATAAACTGAGTTTGCCATTAATTACTATATACAGAGGAATTATATCTGGCACTTTAAAAAATGAATGCAAGTCAACATGTAAATGATCAATTTCACTGCCTTTAAATTGAAAGAGGACATCCTAGGATGGTTAATTTCATAGTTGTTAGCAGTGTCCAGGTCATTATAAAGTGATTCTTCATATTTCATCATGTAAGAAATTATAGGAGTTCATATTAGACTTTTGAATTTAGTAATGAGAGACAAAAATGTCTGTCAGAGAATAGTTTATGATTTTGTTTGTGTTTAGTATTTCCAGAACCAGAAACACAAAAAATGGATTGATGAAAGTGATACTTGGGTGGAGGTGGTTGTTACCAGAGGAAAGGACACTGTGATGTCGTTTTGAGTTCTGCTGATGGATATATTTATGAGGGTTATAAGAAGCGCTTAGGTTTATACTCAAATATAAACCTGTTTTATTCCAGAATGGAAAATTACACACACACACACACACACACACACACACACACACACACACACACATTATTTTGGTTCTTGATTTTCAAAGCTGCAACTGTCAGTGACTACCTCTGCCCCTTAGAATTCATAGGTTGGTCTCTTTCATGCTTTGTAAGCAGGACATAATTAGAGTACTATGATATTTGTAAAATTTACCATTTCAGATTTTCAGAAACTTATCCTTAGTTACATCATTAGTTTAAAACCAAAATTTGGTCTGTTTTTCACTTGATAATTATTTCTTTCAATATATACATGTGACATATGTACCATATTCCAGATCTTAGCTTCACTTTATGAGCAACAAATGAGAAAATGTAATTTAAACTTATCAGTAGCAGAAACTTACATTATGAGCAACAACAATCTGAAAAGATGAGAGCTTTTACTCTGGAGTAGCAAGTATGTGCAAAAGATGGCTATGATTCACAGCATAATTGATGAAGGACAGGAGGGGTTCTTGCAGAACTATATTTAGTAAACTTTAACCAAGTCATGACTTTTATCTATCTTATATGTTACCTTTCTATTGATTTGACAAAATATCTTGAAAAAAATACCTTATAACAAGAACTAGTTTGCTTTTGCTGACATGTGTCAGGGGAATTAGCCCATAAGGAATTGACTCGATTTTGGGGGGCTTTTGGAGTAGGTGGATATCATGTCAGGGAGTACATGGCTGTACATAACTGATCACAGTCAACTGAAAACAGTCAGGAGGTATGAGATACCAATATCTTATTTAGCGAGATGAATGAGTATCATAGTTTCTGTGCACCAAATCCCACATTCTAGAAGAAACTATCCACTCCTTCCTAATGATACCATATGCTGGGGAATATATATATGTGTGTGTGTGTATATATATATATATATATATGTGTGTGTGTGTGTGTGTGTGTGTGTGTGTGTGTAATAGATGTATAGATATAAATACATATGTTCATATAGATATATAATACATAAATGCATATGTAAATGATAGATAGATACTTAGATACATAGATAGATATGAATAGATGCAGATGCAGATGTAGATTTAGATATAGGCACACACACATGCACACATACACAAAAGTTTCTAATTTAAGCCAATGAAATGGCTGCAATCTCCTGGCAGAAAGTATAATGAGAAGAGTGGTTTTAATCATACTCAAAGAAGTCATACATTTTAAGTTTAGTTAAAAAAGACTCATCTGAAAGGATCTTCAAATAGAACCAATAGAGTTAATGACAGAAACACTATTAGTTGAGAATAATCCCATGTATACAGTACAGAAGCCAACATAGCCAACTTAAATTTCCCTGAGAGATTTCAATCGATTTTCAATTCTACTTCTTTCCATATCAAAGTTCTGTGCAAAATGACACTACCCCAAGCTTACTACATATAAAATATTCTGTATCTTTTAATACTGTACTAAGGGATGTCATGTGGTTACCTAGCATGTGCCTAAAGCTTTCTGGGCAACCTCTGCAATGCCTTTCTATCTCTTAATAACCTGATTAAGCATCCTTTGTCTCAAGAGAACTCAGTCAACACAAATTAAGTCTAAAAGACATGACCTTTTAAATAAACAAAGGAACTTAAAAGACATTGTCATGCTCTTATAGGTGAAGGGGAGGAAGGATGGGGTGGGCACCTCATGGAGGGAGGAACTGGAATGGAGACAGCAATTGAAATGCAAATGAGTAAAATAATTAATTAAAAAAGGAAAGATCATTGTCATCTTCTCATACACAATTTTCTATGTTTAAAAGAACTGGAAGAAAGTCTCATGTTAACTATATGAGTATATATAGGAGGGTTCTAAATGTCAGGCAATGTGAAGCTCTCTTATAGAACAGTCCTAAGCCTACAGATAGGCAACTGCAGACTCTAGGTCCTTATCAAAAAGATAAATGACTGCACTAGATTCCTCATCTTCTAACCCCAGCATTTATTGCCATAAGTAGTTCTTATTGTTCTATTCCATGTCTCAGTGTATATGTACATACAATATGTATAATATATACCTTTTTGAGTAACATGAAAATATATGTATATATATATACTTAATTATGAAAAATAAAGACAAAATTTTAAGCAAACAAGCTGAATCAAGCTGTGTTCTCTTAATGTGTAAATATATAGCTGGCATATCTATATATTTTAAAAATATATAAATGGTATTAATATATTTACATACACATATTCATCAATAAGATGTTTGCCAGGTGTTTAAATGATACAACGGTTGCTAATTTTATAGTTAAGCTTTGTCTGAATGACATTAAAATACACATATTGTGAAACTCAAATTATCTATATTTATCATGGTACATTTACTATAGCAAAGTATATCTTAGATAATTTTTCTTATGTTCTTGATATGTATTATTCATGCAGCTTTTAAAAATATAAGTGCTAGCTTCACATTAATATTAAGAGTATACCATTTTTGTAAAATCAAAATTCTATGTATGTTTGTTGACTAGGCACTGTAATAGGAATAGGAAAGAACAGTTTTGTTTTACCTTCAGTGTATGCTATGAAAGTGCTACTGATAAAAAAGAAATTTAAAAATAATAAAAATTTTTTTAAAATGCTGCTGAATCATATAGTCTGATCTGGTAGGCTTTTTTTTCCCGTTTGGAATAATTTTCTCATGAAGCACCTGACCTTATCTAAAAAAATGGTTTGTTAATTATTTTAAAAACATTTTTATTAAACTTGATGAGTTGAAAGTTGACACCTGTGAATAAACTCAAATGTGTAACACAATTATAAAAAGGCCAAGTTGTCATAAATGAGAAAATTAATAATTTGCAACCAAGTAAACTTTTAAGGAAGCATATGGGGGCATTTAGTACTTCAGAGGTCAGAAAAAATATAGTTGATTTTCAGAAGTGCTTATTCCAGAAGCCTGAGGCATGGGCACACTGGTAGGATTTCTACTTTTAGCAACTGCCAGGTCAGGGCACTTCACTAAATAAAATTACAGAGAAAATATTTTAAAAATATTTATATATGGAACATTCAATACTCTATAGAATAATACTAAGCTTAAGAAATAATAATTAATGATCTAACTTTACACATAGTTTTTCATCTTTACCTGGCAACAGTTTCCACTGAGAAGGAGGTTATTTGGGAGTGTAATAAGCTTCATCAGGAGCCATGTTATGCTACAATTAAGGAAACATAAAGAAATATTTCTGGGATATTTTCCAGGGAGCCTCATATTAAGCTCAAAAAGAAAGAAAAAAGAATCATATTTTTATAACTTCAGTTTCCTATTGTCATTAACTATACATGATATATTTACTTAGGAGTTGAAAAATATAAAGGTAATGTAAGAATCAATGTTTCAAAAGTAAATTTATCCCTAGTAAAATGTCAAGGATATTTTCATATCTCCAAACACAGAAAACCTGATGTGAAATGAACTCAACATTTTGTTCCGACACAATTATAATATAATAACTTTGAAGGGAAACTAAAGCTCTTATTTTAGTACTCTGGAAATTCAATGTCATTACTTTTTTTGTAATGTGTTAGAGAGGATAAATGTGAGCAACAATATAGTTGCTCAATCAAGCTGTCTTAGGTAGGTAGATTATATAATGGAACACATTGAGCATGGCAGTTTTGAAATCCAAAGACATGTTTCCATTCGCTCACAATTTGCTGTATAGCTTGTGATTCTAGGATTCAATATTCTCACATTTTGGATATGACAATCACATTCTGATAAAATGTTCTGGAAACGGAAGTGCAAAGAACTCTGATAAGTGCTTTGCAAATCTTCTTCTACTTTTAATATGATGTTCTATATGATTTTGTAAAGTTAATATAATTTTTAAGGTAGCTTTTTCTAAGGCATACATTTTCTTGTTGCTCAATATTTATTAAATTTGCTTTTTGACAATTTCGAACGTGTGTTGATGCATTATTGTCAATTGTTTCACAGGGAAATGTAGGGCCACACATATTTACCCCTATCTATGACTGATTGGCAGACTCAGGTTTGTGCAGGCCCAGTGGAAGCATCTTTATCCACTATGGGATCATGACAGCAATGCTGTGTCATATTTCCATCACTTCAATCCGTGTCTTATTGCTCTAAAATTCTTCTCATCTCCTCTTCTGCAGCATTGCCCCAGCCGAAGATGGAGTACTATCACTGTCAGATTTAGCATGTATTCTCAGTACCCGGGACAGCCATGAATATCTTTATTCAGAGGTATACATGGTGAAGAGAACATGCTTTGATTAAGTCTAGTAGTAGCGTCAATCTATAGGCATAAGCATAATATTCAGAAGGTAGATTTTTTTTGCTCTAGCAATGTAGTTACATTGCAATCACAAAATTCCTTTAGCCTGACCTAAGAATATTTTTTTAACTGAGTTCACAGTACTAGATATTTCTTCCTTTGGAGCAGACCTCCCACCAAATAAGAGGCTATTCAGTTATCCCATAAGAGTTTTGGCAATATTTATAATAGATATAAGATAAAAAATATCTTGGAGAAACAGATTTCATGTGTGTACAAAGAGAAAGGCCACTGTCAGTCAGGTCATCAACCTGGACAAGTTACTATGTCTCCTTCTGCTTTAATGCAGTATAAAAAGCCTCATAAAAAGTAACTGAGTGCTTAATTCAATTAAAAACAAACATAATATACAACCCTACCAGCTGAAAACTTTTCCATAGCTGGAGAAAGTTCCTTCAGTCATGTCATAATGTTCAACATTGAAAGCACTTTCTAGAAAAATAATCATTGACAAATTTTCTGTGTTTGTTTGTTTGTTTTTCAATTAACCTTGGATTTATATTTTATATCATTTTGCATGGTTGCTCTTAAAATGTTGCATTTCATGATATTATGAAAAGAATCCTGGTAGAGTGATTATTATCATCACAGGCACAAATCTTCACATTGAGTTCTGCTGGTAGTAACATAAAGGAGTTACTGCTCTCAGGCCGTGAACATGCCTTCCATTATACTGTGAGGCTTCATACATTTCCAGTTGCATTTTGCACACACTGACATCTCATGAACTCAGCCCACCCAAATCTTCTAACTTTTAATAGTACATTATCAAAGTAAATTTTTTCTCTGCCTTAATTGCTGGAAATTCTACTTATCCACAGTAATGAATAATGAAAATTTAGCTGCATAGTAATAGTATAGTAGCTTATATTTGGCTATATAGTTATAGCAAAATAATTACTTTTTTCCCAAATACTCTTAATAAAGGACTGTTATACAAGCAGGGTAACATTCTAACTAAGGAATCAACTATATATAATATAATTGGATGAAAGCATACAGTTCAGTGTTAGGAAACATTGTAGATTGTTTAGGTGACTTCTCTATTTTCAATCGTTCTCATTTTCTTGGGTGATAATGGCACAGTACTTGTTTTTGTATGTTTATGCGGATTAATTGGAAGGATGTTGGAGGGAATAGCACTGGGGCTTAAGTATCTTTTCCTAATTACATTTCAGAGAAAGCAGAGGAGCTTTAGAGATTCTTGAAAAAAATAAAAATACATTGTTCATTGTTGACTAACCAGGTAGTAGAAGGTAAAAGCCAATCCAAGCAAGCAAATATAAACAAAAATACACTCTATTGGATAGAGTAGGGTCATTTGCCATGTTGGTTTTCATTGCAGAATATGTATTTTGCTCTCAAGGAAGGTTCGTATTTTTCTTCAGTACTGAGAATTGCGGTACTGATCACTAATTGATTTGTGTTTCCAACACTGTTCATTGTTTTTGGACGCTGGTGGTTTGTATAGGTTAAAGAAATGTCCTCCTGAACTGGACTGCAGAAGTCCAAGTCCTGGTCTCTCCGTTTGTTTGTCATGTGACTTTTCATGACTTGATTGTGTTAACTTTCTCAAGTACTGATGGTGAGGATTAAAGACATTCTGTATGTAAGGTTGTTATAATTAGACTTAGAAGTTGCTTTTTTTTCCCATTATATTAGTTTTATGGAATGTAAACATTTTGTCCATTATCCCTTACTATTTCATACTTTCCAATTTTGGGTAGATGTTGTATTCTAAGCTAAGTCATTGGACTGGTGCTCCAAGACACATAGGTACTTTAAAGCTTAAATGTAGTGCTAAATAAAGGATGGTGGTTTCCTAAGTTATAACATAGCAAAAACCTGTAACCTAGTAATGTAGATTTAGAAAGACTGAAGTACAACTGATTGTGCATGTCAGTCTGGTGATACTTGTATAAAAGAAAACAATGAAAACATAAAGTTTTCAGCTGAGGAATAGGAAAAAAATCATATCACGTATTGCCTTTACTCGTGGAAGAAACGGGGTCCTAGTCAAGTCGACAAGGTGTAGGCAAAGAAATGATGGCAGAGAGGACACATGGAAGTACAGGATTTGAATGTATTTCTTAAAAATGGCATCAGACTTTTATAGTCATTGCAAAAGAGAAGTGAGAAATCTGGCAGCTCAGCAGTTGGGGTACATCTGAGGCCATCTAAAACACACTGGGTCTAAAGCAGCCACCTCTTCTGAACAGGTGCTGCACCCCCTCCCCGCACCCCACCCCAAGGCCAAAGTGCTTTGGGCCCAGGTGGCTGTGGACTGCATGAGGTTCAAAACTCGAATCTGAATAAATAAGCCTGTCCAAGTCTAAGTCTAAAACCGTGCACAAAGTGAAAACCAGGCTTATATGGTATACAGAAAACAGGGCAGGGCGAATAAATGGCAAAAGTAAGTAGGCAGGTGACAGTCACATCAAGGTCAGTAGGATCAAGTATCCAGGTGTGAAGAAGGTGGAAAAGCAATGGTGCCCTCCCCACTGGGGCTATTTTGGTATTCCCATGCTAATTCTCTGGGCCTGCTGGAGGCAAGCACCAAGACATTCCAATCTAGCAGTTCCTGCTAATGCCCTTAAGTGAGGGAAGCCCTTTGATTACTCTCTGGTATGTAAAACAGTTCTATCTTCTGTGGGACTGCCCTGAGAATTCTATGTTAACAGTAAGCAGTGGTGCCTGATCTCTGTTGCTAAATCTGAGGACATCCTATCTGATTAGGCAGCTTCTTTGTGAGAAATTCCAAGCTAAGGACAGGTTGGTAATAAATTAGGATATATTGGAATGTTGTGCTGGCCAGGGAACAACGCCATTTTTTAGTCATTTATGAATCATTTCTTGGGGTACCTTTATGCCTAAATAAGAAGGCGTGTTGACGATTGGAAAGACTAATCTTGAACACATCTGAGTTAGGAGATGTCAATGACTGACCAGGAGGCATAAACTCCCTTTGAAGTCATAACACCTCTTGTCCATGATCAGGCTTTTACCCCTGATATTGCAGACTTAACTGGAGTAGATGAGTGAGAGTGGCAACGTATATTTATGTATCATATATTACATATTATCAAGCAATACTGTGAGACAATTATGTTTCTGGCTGATATATTTATTATTCTGTACTTTTTACTGTTGTTTCAGAGTGCAATCCTTCTACATATTAAATATTTACTGTAAAAGATACAGTCATCCTAGATTGAAAGCAGCCTTGCTTATCTCATATGTGACATGTCACTTAAATATATGTATATATGTATATGTATGTAAACATATACATATATATATGTGTGTATGTGTGTGTATGTTTGTGTGTCAAATGAGATATTTACATCATCTAGGTTTGTATAAGTACATTCTGTGCTCCATAATCAAATTGGTTTATAAAGCATTTCATGAAAAGTATTCTATGAAACACTGTTTTGATATTAATAAATAAAACCTCATAATTTATCCCTCTAAAAGTTATTTATTTTTATATGTGCAATATTTTTTAATATCTCTATGAATACTAAATATTAGTATTTAGAAAAAAAGTGCACATGTAAAGTTACTTTGTTTGCTAACTTTTGACTCAGACTACTTTCCTACTCACTAATGTTCTCTGTATTAACTCTGAATGATGTTTGTTGCTTCCTTATGTGCTTATCTTTGCAGCTCAGATGTCTGGTATGCTTGTATGCTCTTTTTATTCAGGAATATGCTTTCCGCTCCTCCTTATCTCCTCTCTTTCATCCTTCTCTGTTCTGGATATATATTCATGTGCATGTGTGTACGTTCATGTGTATGTGTGTATGTGTGAGTGTGTGTATGCGTGTGTGTGTGTGTATGTGTGTGTGTGTGTGTGTATGTGTGTGTGTGTGTGTGTGTGTGTGTGTGTGTTTGTAACTAAGAAAGTGGTACCCTTATTTTTATAAGCAAGGATATGACAGCAGTATGCTATTAGCCATTCCAGGTACATTTATGCTTCTCAATTCTAAACTATTTCTCCCTGGACATAGGTCTGTTACTGCATGCCAAAGGTGACCTCCCTGACCACCCTTATCTTTCCTAACATCCCTCCTTGTGCTAGAAGCTCGTGATAATTGGTTCTAGATCTTCCCTGCTCTGACACCAATGCTCCTGCATCTTCCTAGTGAAAATTGCTTTACAGCTCTTCTGTTTTTCTTTTTGCTTTATGAAATCCAGGGATCTTTTGAGAGCTTTTTATTCACACAGTGTGACTCTTTGGAACTTAAAATAAGGCCTATGTATATCCATTTAAGTGTTAAAATGTCAATTGTCTTATTAGTTGCTCTTTTTTTCATTAACTGATATATTTATTTACTTTACATCTTGATCGACGCTTCCTCTCTCTTCCTCCTCCCTCTCACCTCCTCTCCTCCTATGCTGCTTCCCTTTCTCCTCATTGAAGGGGAGAACTACCCTAGATATTGAACTGTCTTGGCATATCAAGTTGTAGTAGGGCTAGGTGCATCTTCTTCTAGTAAGGCTAGACAAGGTTGTCCAGTTAGGGGAACCCAAATGTAGGCAACAGAGTCAGAGTTCAGCCCCATGCTGGTAGAGGTCCTACAAGAAGATGGAGATCTGTTACATATGTGCAGAGGGCTTAGGTTCATCCCCTTAATGCTCTCTGGTGAGTGGTTCAGTCTCTGGCTCTTTCAGTCCACACCACCCACAAGATTTCCTGAACTCCTCAAAATGTTTGACTGTGGGTTCACAACAGCTACTGGGTGAAGCTACTCAGATGACTGTTATGACTGATCTCCTGTCTGCAAGCAAAATATTATTAGCAGTACCAGGGGTGAGTATTTCTTTCAAGGCATGGCACTCAAGTTGAGCCAGTCATTGATTGGCCATTCCTTCACTTCCTTCTTTTTCTTTATCCCTGCACCTCCTATAGGGAGGAAAATTGTGTGTTCAAGGTTTTGTGGCTGGGTTGATATTCCCATCTTTTCATTGAAAGTCTCGATTAGTTACAGAAGGTTACTGTTCCAAATTCCATATCCACTATTACTAGGGGTCTTACCTAGGATTACCCTCATAGATTCCTGAGAGTTTCCATTCTCTTAGATTTCTAGCTTGTCCCAGAGATACACACACACACACACACACACACACACACACACACACACACAC
>JADRCD010233560.1:18871-34973 GCA_019843815.1 Montemys delectorum | reverse complement strand
TTGAAATTTTACCAAGAATCTCAAGAGAATTTCATTAAATACTGAGATATCTGCCTGACCAATGTCTACTTATACTGATAGCACAGGTCCTCTAAATATGCAACAGTAGTTAGAGTTAATGTGCTCTTGAATTTATACCTTTGTTTTTAATGCTATTATATTTCAGTATGTAAGTAATCTGGGTTTAAAAGTTAAGCACATGTTAGCTTAGATTATGTCTTATATGCTTATACACTATGATACTTTCATTATAATTGTATATTTTTCCCATAATAAAATGGCAATGATATGGTTTAAAAAATTACCACATAGATATATGTATGATGAACACATGTGAATAGAAGTTGTTATAAATACAGAAGCACAGTAGGAATGTAAAATGAGTACGTTTCACAGAAAAGTTCCACTTTAGTCAGGGATATTTTATTCTTGCCAGGGCTCACATAGTAAGTCTTCTAACAATGAATTTTTTAAAGCAACTTATATTGATATGTGTATTAGCTATTCTCCACAAGGTAAACGGCTTCAACTCTTTCCTGTCACTTTCTTTCACTTGTTAAAAGGATGCATGTGGCTGTCTCACATTCTCTGAGACTATTAAAGATTTTTCTCCTCCAGAAGTTTTCAATCTAACAAATCAGTAACAGGGCAACTGTTTGATTATATCTACTTCTTGAAGAGCACACTCAAAGGGTAAAATTAAAATTAATTGAGAATTATGTTAATAACAGTCAAACTGAATTAAATGAAAATGTGTCATGTATCCCAACTAAGGTCATAATGACTATTCCCTCAATAAAAAAATGCTGAAGGAAAACATAGCTAATTGAAAAGGAAAATAATATAAAGCAAAATATGTATGTACATATGTCTAAACCAGGTCATGCCAGTGAAATTCCCTGTGGACAATGCCATATCTTTCTCCAGAAGCATAGCAGAAATCAATAGAAGTTCATAGCAAACCATCTCAGGGGAAGAGCGAGCTTTGCAATTACAGTCTTGATATTTATCTTTCCCTTAAAAGAAATTCAGTGCGTGGGATCATGGCTGAAATGAAAAGCAGTAAATTGATTCAAAGTGTGCTCATTGCATTATGTTTAATATATAATACAGTTTCATTTGATGCCTATGTTTCTTTTCAGGAAATAAAGAATTTGAATCCTGTAGTAAATTCTCTATAATCTCAACCATCTTGTCTTATTATCGTCTCCTCAAAAGATAGCTGAAATGATTGTATGAAAGCTGCTGACTATACAGTTTCCTCTTCTGTGTAATATTTCCACTGCCCTATTCCACAGCTACAAGTGGCTTATCTTTTATTTATGTCACATATTAATAAAAAGTACATAAGAGTTATGAGGGATGCACATTTATTTATTTATTGGTTTAAGAGTGATATCCCAGTTGAACTGAAAATATACTTGGAAATACCTCATTCTTGTACCTTCAGCACTTAAATGTTTGCATATGTGACTGTATATAATATTAAATATTTGACATTTGTGACACAACAAAATTCTTTTATTAATTTGTTTACTTTAGTGTATATGTGCATAGTATATATTATGTGTGTGTTTGTATATAAGAGGGCACACAAAACCAGCACTCCTGGGTTCACATGAGAGTCGCAGCACAACCTCAGCTGTCAATCTTCCCTCTTTCTCTTTGAGGCAAGCTTTTATTGTTTGCTATGGGTACTATAGTCCAGTCTGGCTTAACCCGAAGCTCACAGCATATTCTGCTTCATTTGTTTTTCATAACTTGTAGAAGTAGTAAAGTTACAGACATGAACAACCCTAGTGACTTCTATATCGTTTCCAGGGACTAGAACTCAGATCATCGGACTTGAACAAGCATTTTTATCCACTCACATTCCTCCAGCCTGAAAAAAAAATTATTTTTGAGATTATGGGGTTCTTTTGAATCTTGTGCACAGGCTAGGGAATTACAAAATACAGTTAAAGAGAGTTGTTTATTTTTGTCTCTATCTACAGTCACTTGAACCATGATCTCTGAACACAGAGATAGAAATGTTCATTAAAAATGTTTTTGTAGACCTAGTACCTATTCATTTTAAAGAATCGTAACACAGAATAAAAGACTGAAGGAAAAAAAAAGACAGCAGATACAATTGACTCATGATAATCAGTTTCACTTTGAGCCTGTGGTACATGTTTAAATGTGTCAACAGTCTCTTCTCGTTTCTTCCGCTCTCCCCCTTCTTCTGCTGATCAATATGAACCCAAGTGACAGAATGACAGTCACTACCACAACACCCATTCCTGACTATACACAAAACTTGCTACACACTTATCTCACAGCTGGGTAACCTTTATTTTCATATGAGTTTGTTCATATGAACTCAATTCACATAGCATACGATTTTTCCCACCAGCAGTGATTTGCAGTATAAAAGTTAAAGTGCTCTAGAAAGCGATCTCATACGTTAGCATCTCTCTGTGGTTCGCCCAGCCACCCTGCACTCTGAAGCACTAAGCTGCTAATGTACTTTGCCCTGTGCCGTTATGGATAAAGTGTAAATGCTAGTGGTACAAGCTCCACCAAGGCACTAGAGACTATACTTAATTTATCAACTTGCATCTTAAGACTCGCTGAGTTTCCAGTTTCTGGCACTTCGCCTGCTGCATGAGGAGCAATCAATAAATATTGGACTAATTAATAAATATCCTTTTTGGCTCCTTTTCACAGTAAGGAGGGCCAAGTTGTATGTGTTGTCATCAGTAAATGAAAAAAGAAAAAGAAAAAAGAAAAACGAAGACTTCACTCACCAAACTGGGAGCTATGAGTTAAGTGGTATGAATGGAGTTTGAAAACTTAGGAAGCCAAAATTAAATACCCTCCACAGGAATGCTAAGTTGTTAAGGTATCGGCATTGAAAGAACAGCAACTCATGAGATTCCATCTATGATGTACAAACTGCTATTTATTTTAATTAATTAATTAATTAATTAATTAATTAATTTTAAACTCCAGATTTTATTCCCCTCATGGTCCACCCTCCCACTGTTCCATATCCCATGCCTCCTATCCTCCCCCATGTCTCCATGTGGATGTCCCCACCCCTACCCCCACCCAACCAGAACTCTAAACTCCCTGGGGCCTCCAGTCTTCTGAGGGTTAGGTGCATCTTCCCTGACTGAACCCAGACCCGGTAGTCCTCTGCTGTATACGTGTTGGGGGCCTTATATCAGCTGGTGTATGCTGCTTGGTTGGTGATCCAGTGTCTGAGAGATCTCATGGGTCCAAGTTAATTGAGACTGCTGGTGGTGGAAAGAAGGCTCAGAGGTTAAGAGCAATAGCTGCTCTTCCAGAGGTCCTGAGTTTAATTCCCAGCAACCACATGGTGGCTCACAATCATCTATAATGGGACCGATGTCCCCTCTTCTGGCATGCAGATGTACATGAAGATAGAGCACTCGTGCATAAAATAACTAAATCTTTAAACAACTGCTATTTCTATAGCCTCACAACCATACCTCTTTGTGCCCATTCTCTTTACTGGCTCTCACTATCACCAGAATGGCTACTTCAGTTGTTAGCTTTACACAATATAGAAATACCTAGCAAAGGAGTCTTAGGAGTGCTTAACTAGTTCAGATTGGCCTATGAGTGTGCTTATAAAGAATTGTTAACATTTCTAATCAATAGAGGAAACCATGGTTGCTTTGGTTTCTCTGTTTCTGAGTGAGGATGTGATGTGATCCCCATCTCAAGTTCTTTTAAATATTGTATTTCTAAACTGATGGATCCTGAACTGGAATATTGAACTAAATAAAGCACGTCTCCCGTAGTTACTTATTATTAGAGTGCTTTGTCTGGACATAGATAGGATAGTAGGACACAAATGTTCCAGGATTCTTGTGGCAAACATGTGGTCCATGACATTCTCCATCCTAAGGATCCTGAGTGGAAAAGAAATATTCAGTTCCATTGTTTTTACATAATTTCTATTTCATAGCAGTTACTTACATCACAGTCACGTGTTCTTGAGCACATTGCAGAATAGGATTGCTTAAAATAGTGGCAAAGTTTTGGCATTTTTATTTTAAAAATAACGAGGTAGGTTATATTCATTAACAGTGTTGACTGAATGAAACACTGCTATCCAAAGAGCCTCTATCTTGATTTGGTTTAGATTTTACATTGATATTAAATCTTTGTTAGGATATATTAAAATGCATGCATATGTACTTTGTTTTCTCATCTTATTTCAGGAAGTAAACCATAACAATTAAGGGAACACGTCTCCTTAATGTTGTCAAACAGTTAGTTTGTTTTTCACAAATACCTTGTAACCACTTGGCAAATTAAAAATGTCCATAGGACTGTATCTGAGTTTTATTGAATTAACAGATTAATATTTATAGAAGTACTGTCTTTAGTGTTTCACATATTCTACTTAACATGGAAATGTTGGTATTAATAATTGAAGGAAGATCAAATCACATTAAACATTTAATGTGCATGAAATTATTTTCAAAAATACTTAATATAATTTCAATTCTATACACCAAGGAAAGTCTGAAATTAGGTTTCATTATCATTTTGAAAAAAGAGAAGCTCAGGCATAGGAAAAGTTGACAACTGACCAATGGTCTGGTAGCTAGGAAACCTTAGAGCCAGCATTGCATGCGAGCACCTCGCACAAACATTTACAAGACCAAACATTCAGTACAGGGATTCTCATCCAGTCATGTGTATGTTATTGCTATAAAATTTTCTTCACCTACACCTTTTCAATTTGTACAATATATTTTATGTTTCTATCACATATCTTAAATTATCACACTTATGTGTTACATTTATAAGCATAAACCCTTTACATTTTAAATATCCTCGAGTATTTTGACAATGGCTATCTAATGTTCAGTTTTTTTAACCGGATTTTAATCACTTTAGATTTTCCACAGAAATTAATACTGTTATGATTTCTTATATTCTTTGCAGTATTCTCATTTTCTAATTACCTTGGTATAATCTTTATACTACTCTATAATACTATTTTATTACCATATAGGTATCAAATATTAAATTCAGCAAAAACAGAACACATGTATGTATTTGTAAATATATAAATTACATTATTGTTTTCTGGGCATTTATTTTCTGATAGAGAACTGGAGTTCCTGTTAATTGTGAACCACCACTTGAATGCTAGGAATTGAACCTATGTCCTCCTGAAGCGTAATCAGTAAGCTCTCTTAATCGTTGAGTCATCTCTCCAGCACCCGTAATTGTGATTTTTAATTTTCTGGCTAAATTTCCCAACTTTATTGTATTGGTCACGTTGGTCTATAATATTAATGAGGAGAAATATCTTTTCCTTTATGAACTCCCATACTTAAAGTAGCATAGGTTTTTTCACTACCAAAGGATTTGAAAATTAGTTTCTCACAGATAATGTTCTTTAAGGTAACTCCAACAGTAATCTCATGTTTCAATTTTATTGTTTTTGTTTCATATTGGGGCAATTTTACTGATTTCCAGACCTCCAAATTGTATCAGTTTGATACAGATTTTAAGTTATAATTTCTAGCTCTTTCTATATTCACCTATTTTTTGATAACTCAGTTGTTCCTAGTCTTATTTACAAAATTTGAAGACTTTCTGGAATTATACTTACATTCATGTATTTCTTTTACGTAATTAATCAACACATGTGTTTTATAACTTTATATGTAACTATTATCTATATCATATATAATCATTAATTTTATTGATCTTAACTTTACCCTGGTTATATTCTTTTAAACTGTTGATTAATATTATTCATTTACTATACTCGTAAGTTCAGAATTCAATGTTTAAAATTTGGTATTACAAATATTTTGCAATTTAAAAATACAAAATTTATATATAGCACAATAAATATTATCTTTTGTGTGTGTGTTTGTTAGTGTGCCCTTATGTATGTTTATGTGAGCATGTGTGTGTATGTGTGTGTGTGTGTGTGTGTGTGTGTGTGTCTATGTGTATGCATGAAAACTAAAATGTGGAGAGACGAGTGTTGATATTACTGTCATCTTCAATACCTTTCCACCTTATTTTTTGAAACAACTTTTCTCATTGAATGTTAAGCTTGTTGATACTGCTAGATTGCCTGGCAATCAATCCCCAGGGATTCTCTTTTCTCTCCAGTACTGAGTTTACACATGCATGGTGCTCAAAACAGCTTTTATAAAAAGGGTGCTGTAGGGAAAAATCTGGTCCAGATGCTGGTGTACGGAGCTCTTTAGCTATTGATCTGTATTTCTAACTCTGGTATTTTCTAAATAGCTTGCCATTACACTATGTTTTTTACGTGTTTTAATTATGTCTAAATAGGTTTACATTATTTTAAACCTGTTTACATAATAGGTTGTTACATACGTTTCATATTTCAATGAGTGTTATGTGTGTTCGTGGAGTTTGTGCATGCCTATCTAGCACATTATATATCAGGTCATTTTATGAAGCTTGTGTTGGTTAGTCTGCATAGCACAAATTTTAACACTAGTGTACTGAATAATATTGATTCTGTCAACAGAATTATTCTTGTTACAACTTAATCATTACGAAATAAATTATTAAGAACAAACTATAGCATGGTAAACACAAATACTCATGCTTTATCTCACCTTCTTCTTACTCATTTAGTAATTTGTGCTGATTTAATTATATTATTTTCACAATTTAATACTATAATGATAGGTAATAATAACTTTTAAGACTCCAGTCGAAAATTCTGGACTATGATAAAATACTGCCACTATCTCCAATTATTTTAGAACAAATTAAACACATTTTTAAAAGTTTTGCACTTGTGGTAAGTATTGAGTTTATAAATTTCACAATAAAATTGTGATTCAAATTTGAATTTCTTAGTGATAAGTATAGATTATAAAAGATTGAATTCTTACATGTTATTCTTTCAAACATGAAAGAATTTTAAGAATTGATGAATGTTTAATTTTCATTTTAGTTTCTAATATTGTTTTGAACAATAAATCTGTCTTCAAAATTAGCGAATACATGAATTTATTAAATGTAATATATATAATATTTGCAATATATGACTTTCTGCTTTTCCCAGTTGAAATAAACTCACCTATTTATGCCTGAATTTCTTGTATAGAGAAACAGTGGGAAAGCCATGTAAGTATTACAAACAGGGAACAAGAACTTCATATGTAAAAAAAATTGTGCCTAGTCATATAGTTCTATAAAATTAACTAACATGAAATGCCTGCCAAGTATCCATCAAGTAGCTTATGACTATCATCTGCATAGTGTCAGAAGAGAACAATTCAGTTCACAATAAAAGATTTGGCGCACAGCACTATGAAGTGATATTTTTATTTTTAAAAAATAATAATACAGAACAGTTTTTAGAATGAAAAACTGAAGGTCTAAGAAAATAAACAACCTACTTAAGTTTATAATATTAGTAACTAAGGAAGAGAGTTCAACTCAGTTGTATTTTTGTTCTTAGCCTCTCCTTTCTGTATAGGATGCATGTAAGAGGTTAGAGAAAAGAGCCCATCACATCAAAAACAGCCAATGGAAAATATGCTCTAAGCCATCACAGCCTCCAAAACACTAACATTATCGGCATTAGCTGAACTTGACCCTTACAAAAATATTGTCGTCTTGGTTAGATTATATAACACAGGTTACAGACTTGAATTTTATTGGTAGTTTCTCCTATCCCTATGTTGTTTAATTTATTTCATTTACTGACTCAGTTTTCTCTATTACCTCCTACATCTAGAACAGAGTTATAACCCTCCCAGTAAGTGTACGTCCATTTTGTGTCAGTTACTGAGACAATTTCTGGAGGTTATCCCATCTCAGTGATCTATTCAAAATTAATTTTCTGTGTTCCAAGGTCAAACTCTTCCAGTGTTGGGGACTGAAGAGTGCCTCTCTCAAGTCCTCAGATCCGGTCCTCCTCTACCCAGGAACGTGAAGTAATTATTTTGCAGATGCAAATAAGTTAGGGATGTGGAGATGAGATCATCCTGGATTCAGGATGAACACTAAATCTTCTGACCTGAGATTCAATAAACGTGAAGGGAGAGAGGTTTACCTCAAGCTTGCAAAGTAAAGGGACTATAGACTTGAAGGGTAAATGAAGAACAAAGCAGACACTTTAGTCATGTAGGTACAAGGCAAAGGCAATGGATCCTAAGAAGGGGAGTGCCACGGAAAAGACCGGCTTGGACTTAGCAGAGAGGACCAATCTGCTGACAACCTCTGTTGGATTTCTGGCACTCAGTGCTGCAAGCAATGGCATCTCTGGACTTTTAGGGCACCGGTTTATGTATTTCTTTACGGTTGCACAAGGAAACTAGCAAAGCCATTATTCCTGTCACTACCTTTTGTTTCGTGCTGTGATCTCTTTCAAAGCAGTCACAGTTCCCTCTGCATCTCCCAAAGATGCAATCTCAAATTTCTTGTGATTAACTTCCCAATTAACTGAAATAAGGAAGAGAAGTCTGAGTGAACACCTGAAGAAAATGTCATAATCACATAAAATGTTAGGTGCCAGACAAATACCTTTCCCTTTTACAATTAAGATGACTGGCAGGATATATAGCAAGGTGGCTTCATTCTTGGACAGGCTTTGAAGCAATAGAAAACAAAGGAGCTGGGATGACCAAAGTTGTCAGAGAGTGACCTGATAATCAAACAAAGCTAGAGAGGAAGGGAAACCTAATGGCCCTGGGGAGTACAAAGATATCTCAGTTAATATCACAGACACACACACAGACACATACACACACACACACACACACACACACACACGCACACACACACACACACTACTGCTATCTGAATAAAGATGTGGTTTACAGTGTAGAAAATACACAATTTAAAGATTTGCATTTTTGTTTATATCAATGAACTAGTTATTCTGAATAATATTTTATGTATTTATGCAGTATTTACAGTAACTATTGTTCAACAAATCTACTATAACAGCCTAACTTCCCTTACAATTTCTATAAACCCCATATAGAAAATTTTCTTGTTGGTAACATTGTATTTAATTTGCACTGAGAGTCCAAATTCTGTAAGGATAACTCATGTTGAAAAACCTATGATTATTTCTATGATTTTGTTCATATCAGGATGTTCTAAACATAATGATGTGGATGATTACTCCACACAGAGACTATTGTGAGTGGAACACCAGGAGCAAAGTTAAGTCTCAATAAGGAACAGTGTGACTAGTGACCTTAGCACTGAAAAGTTGCATAGAAAATAATCCAAAGGACAAATGGTAGACTCTGATCAGTCTTTAAGCAAAGGTCAGCTAGACGTGAACTTCCAGGAAAGCAAGCTAAGAACTTGAAGTAACAAAGAAAGTGTAACCTTGCAAGATAAAGTTTGTTCAGCTCTGGTGGATAAGGCACAGAATGATAAAATATGCTGAAGGATTTTATAGCTTGGACATTTAATTTACAAGCTAGTAACCAATAATAATTTGTTTTATTTTTTCTTTGAGTATTGAATTAAAAGAGTTAGGAGAGGCAAAGAAAGATTACATAATTGAGATAAAGCTAAGTAAAAAGAACAGCAGAAAGGAGAATGGTTAAGGATGAAAATCTTAAGTGCCTAGGATCCAGAAGGGTCCTGGTCCACTCTTACCTGAGACTTCTACTGTGCATACTGGGAACTTTTCGTGGCTTGCTGACTCTATAAGAGAATAGCAGGTGATAAGGATCATTACCCCATGGTTATCAGGAATGTGCAGTTGAATGTTTTTCTTGAATTTTCCTGTCTATATCGAACTTCTTCCACCATGAATTTACCATGCACTTTTAAAAGCAAGCAATGAAGCCAAGCCTTCAGAAGAGATGAAGCCCTCTTCTGAGGAGAGATGAAGCACCCATATATGGACTGAGGGAAAGAGAAGAAAGCTCTGCAGAAGAAAAGACAGATTTTGAGAATCCCTTCATAGATAACAAGGCTCAGGTAGACATTGATATAATCAGAACCGAGGCAACATTAAAAACATATCTAACTAGTGAATTCATAGCAGTTTTTTGAGAAAGATCCAGCTATAAAGAAATTATATTGAATGAATAGCTTTTTAAATTCAGTGATGAGGAACAGTTCAGGTTTTCAGAACCCATAGAGAAGCTGGGTATAGTGCACATGTGAAACACACTACTGCGGACGCGTAAGTAGGTGCAGCCCCAAGAGTGCCTGGTCAGTGTGAGTAGCCGAAACAGTGACTGTAGGTTCACAAAGAGATGCTGTGTCAACAATTTAAGAGTGGGAATGAAAGAAAACACCTGCAAAGTCCCATGGGCATACACAAATAGACTATGCCACACACATAAACACACACACACACACACACACACACACACACACACACTAATGAAAAGTGGTGGATTGTATCATATTCAAATGTATTTAAATATCTATATAATAACTTTTGATAAAAATCTTCATTTGTATATAAATAAACTTTATATTTTGTACATACACAGACCCATGTAAATACCAATTCACTCCAGAGTAGAAGACAGTGAAATAGTTACTTATGTACATGACAGAATATGGAAGCATGATATTTCTATGTAAAGGAATGTTACTTTGCAAGGTAGTTTGAGCTTAAGTACAAGTGTATGGGGCTATCATTAAAGTTTATGAAAATACTCAAAGATTAGTGGTAGGTCTTGCATGTCGCATGATGATATTATTGTAAAATATACAATTGTGTATACTGCTGTATATACTATATACTAGGTTTTTTTTTGTTTTTTTATTTGAGACAAGGTTTCTCTGTATAGCCCTTCACTCTGTAGACCAGGCTGGTCTCAAACTCAGACATCTGCCTACCTCTGCCTCCCAAGTGCTGGGATTAAAGGCAAGCACCACCACTACCTGGTTATGGATTTTTTTTTTTAACCTTAAGCAGAAGCACCAAGGGTAAAATAATGTGGGATGACAATATCTTGTAAGCATCATTAACTATCACTTGTTTTAAAGAAGAAAAAATTAGAATTAAGAAAATAGAAATAACTAATAAAAATTCACACAAGCTTTGAGTTAAAGTCAGATCATAGCAGTATTTGGCATTACAGTAAAATATAAAAACTATTTTTCCAGACAACGACTAACTTAAAAGTCAGCCACATTAGTATGGAATTCCTATTTTATTAAAATGTTTATTAAGAGGATTGCGTTTTTAACCACGTGAGAAATAGCTCACAATTGCAAATACTATCTCATGTAGTGTTTTTGCTTTTTAGGATTAACTCTAAAGGAATTTTTTTGGGTATCAAAAAATGTCATGAACAAAAATTAAAATGAATTTAGCTTCTTTGCTATCATGAGCAGGGTATTGTTTTTGTTTCTCTCTATTATTAATATTAATTCATTGTTTTATTTACTTACATATCAAATGTTGCCCTCCTTCCCAGTCCCCCCTTGCAGAGTTCTTCCCCCGTCCTGCTTCCCTTTGTCTTTTGAGAGAGTAGCCCCCCTCAGCATCTTCCCTGTAGGACATCAGTTCTCTATAGAGTTAGGCACATCATCTCCCACTAAGGCCAGACAAGGCAGTCCTCTGCTACAAATGTGCCCAGGGCCCGGGACCAGCCAGTCTGTGATGAGCAGGTTATTTTAAAGATGCAAAGTGAAGCAGTTTTAAGAATAAGGCCTGCTAAATCCTTACAATGACCAAATACAGAGCCCTGAAAAAGATGTTATGAGAAAGACATTTAATGACATGACATTTTGATATTTATATGCTTTTGCAAAAGGTCATGTTAAATGTAGAGATATAAAAAATAGATATGTCTTCTTATTCATCCTATGGTACACCTCTGTGCTTTATGTTATATTTTATACTTCTATATTGATGTGTTATTATTATTAACTGCTAATTTAGAAGGCAGTGGAAAGATGCTTCACGCCCTATCTTGGCAGTGAGAATTGATCCCTAGATCCTACAGAGGAGACAGAAACTCTGTCCTGATTTTTGTCTTCTAACCTCCACAAATAGGGTCTGGACAAACACATCTGTACCCACACCTTGGAACAGAAAATAGTTAGCATTAAAAATGTAAAAATAACTGATTCAGACTTCAAAATGGGAATTTAGAAAGCGTACATTTATCATATGTATAAAAATAGTCAATAGTGATTTCAATGAAAGATCTTGTCCTAAATGAGGGAAAATAAAAAACCGGCTGAGTGAATTAAGAAGCAAAGAATAAAAATCTCCTCAATAAGAATCTATAATGTTCCTTAAGGAATGACTTATAAAGTAAGATTTATGACTTTGTTTAATAATTGTGTATTATATTATTTATTTTCTCCCTTATTGATGTGTATGTGGTTATGTGAATGGCCTGTGGAGGTCAGAGGACAAGTTTTAATAGTATGATTTCCATCCATGTGTGTACGAGAATCAACCCAGTCCATCAGGTGTGGCCACAAATACCTTTACCTACTGATCTATCCTTTTGGCTCCTACAAATATATTCCTCTAGCATATTTCGTTTCCGAGAAGGTAAATGATTAAAAATCATAATAAAACCACAAGTTTTTGAAGCAGTATTTATTTTTATTTCCACTTGCCATTTATTCTTTGTGCTCTTATTCATTCAGTATTTTTCTTCTTTTTCTGTTGTTCATTGGATTTTGTTCATTTGCTATACGTGTGTGTGTGTGTGTGTGTGTGTGTGTGTGTGTGTGTGTGTGTGTGTAGCACAGTGCATTCGTTCTTCTAAGTGAGACCACCAAAGCCAAAGGAGGATATCTTCAGATGTCTCTCCCTTTATGTCTCATGCCATGACATAGGGTCTTGCATCTCAATTGGAGCTAATTGTTTTAATCACAGGTGGTTGCTGAATCATCCCCTGGAATTCGTCCTTCTCTGCTCACATTGGTATTACAGGCGCACACAGCCACAAACAGTTTTTGTTGTTGTTGTTTGTTTGTTTCTTTTCTTTCCTTTCTTTTATTTTTTTTTTATTTTTTATTAGCAATTATAGGTCTCACGCCTTTTGCTTGCATGTAAAATGTTCTCACACAATGAACCATTTCCCCAGTCCTTGATGCTATTCTAATACTAAAGTATATTCACAGGCATAAAGCCTCAAACCTCTCGTCCCTGTGCTCCAGAGACAAGACTACTTCTAGTTTCAGACCAGGAGGCTTAGTCTCAAAAACCTTAAATAGATATTTAGAAGATAGATAGATGATTGATAGGTGATAGATAGGTTGATAGATAGAAAGACAGACTGACAGACAGACAGAGCATACGTAGAAGAATGTGACCACTGAAAGCTTTGTCATCTTAGGTTTTAGAAGAGCAGTTTTTAGAGGTGGCGTGGGACCTTTCTTCAGTTGTTGCTGATCGAGACTCTTAGTAATGTACTATTTTAGTAACTTTGCTCCTATGGGCTTGGTTTACAATACGTGTCCTTGCAATGATAATTAGATCTGGGATTGATGGCTTTTCATAGCAGCAACATGCACGCAGGAATAAAATGTATTACACAATATATCAGTGTATGAATTTGAAATAAAAATTTAACAATCCGGAGCCTGGATTTCGCTGGGAAACTCCAAGAACAATTTCTCCTGAAGACTGTTTGTAAGAGTAAACAGATTGCTTCCCTTTTGCCTTGTGAGCGGTAAAACAGAATACAGGCTCTTACTTTCAGTAGACACTGCTGATGCTCTCCAGTGCTTGCACCTACAGCATCAAGATTAGCACACTAACGTTTTACTTTCCTCACCGGAGGGTATCACACTGAAGAATATTATTGAACTTTCTTTTCAGATTCTGTTTCTGTTTGTGTGTATCACTTGCACATGTGAAACATTCGACTCTCAGATATTGTTAACGCTGTCAGCGCGAACAAGCTATTTCTTGAGGAGTGCATTTTGTTCTCTTTGGTGAAGGTTATTTTTTTCTAGCTATGTCTCCTCATACAAAGACTTCTGATCCATTATCTCTTGACCTTTTCCCACTTTTTACATCTTGAGAATTTCGAGATGACTTTCTACTGCTTTTCAGTAAAAGCATGTTATTTATTGAGAGATTTTATACTTTATTCATATTGTAAACAAAGTTCTCTGACTTTTTCAGTAAAATATCTTCATATATTACTGTCAACAAATGATTAACCAGGAAGTTTGAGATAACTTGAAATGGATTTGTCTGCTACAGTACTTTAAATTATATAAGTATAAAAACTAATAGTGTTGATAATCACAAAAGTTCAAACTTCAATTTTATCGAATTTTTTTTGGTTATTATAGTCCATCTTTGGAAGCATTTTATGTACTTGTTTGTTTTTCAGTTTAGTACTATGATGATAATCACAAAATAATTACAAATAAAACTTATTAAATTAGATGGCTATTCTCTATCTAAAAACCAAAGAACTCCGTCACATAACAAGTTTAATGTCAAATATTCATAAGAAATATCGCCAAAATTTGACTTAGAACATTCAATATGAAATACTTTTGTATATAACTAACACTAAACCTGTATCAAAGGTGCTTTCTATTCTAGGGATTCTTTAACTGATTTTTTTCTTTCAAAAGAGTGTTCATTATTTTATCTCAATACTATTACTGGTCTACTACTAATATTGTAGTTTAAAAACATGAAAGTGTTTCATATTTTAATACAAGAAAAATTTGAAAACAATCAATAAGTTAGCTGAAGTATATGTTTATCAATTCACTAAATAACTATCTAATATTAGTAGGATGCTAATTTAAAATGGAACTAGAAAATCAACAAGAAATCTGAAATATAAACTTATAACTGAAATTATTTTTGTTTTTGTTTTTGTTTTTTGCTATTTTTCTCTACAAATTGATGTTTACACTTCTTGAGATTGAGTCATTCACATTTGTCTCCATGAAAGCTGTCCTTTTGAGATATGTAAATCCATCATTCCATTTTTCTTTTCTTCTTTGACAAATTAGTTATAGTTGACTATGATAAAATTAATGAAAACCCAAGTTTGCTTTAAATATCCTTAACAGATGTCTTGCATATATAAATTATGAACTGGCCTACACTCAGATAAAAAAAATTCAATTTTAATGTTGGAGTTAGTAATAGATTTTGAAGCAGTGAGTAGCAAATTTGAATGGAAATGTCGAGCCCTTTCTTGAGAGAAAAAATAGAAAGTTCAAAGTACTGCTGAGATAGAAAATATTCACAAAGAAGAGGTTATATTCATTCCATATATAACTTTAAGGGATTTCCTTTTAAAAAATTAGAAAATAGACTTTTAGAGTGGGGATTCTATCATAAATGAACTCTGTAACAATACATTTTATAGAATTTTACTTAAATTTATCAAGTAAAGCAATTGGGGTTTAGGAAAAAAAAGTATTAAAAGGCATGACAAATAACTTCCTAAGAATAAACAGACTTAGGATCTATATGTGGGAAAAATCTACAGTCTAGGTGATATATGCAGAATAGAAATGAAGTACTTTTAAATTCATGTGCAAATAACAGAAATAAAGAAATGATAGTTCAGCTCATTTAATATGATCTTAGAGGAATACATTACTGAAAGAATTACTGACTATCACATGGAGCTAAAGTAACCAAACTTCTAACACAATAAGAAGCTGTTTACCTTCACAAAACCAATATTCTGTGTGTTGTCAGTTTAAATTTTCTTTGAATATTGGATCCTAAATTTTAAAAAATTAGCATGTATTGATTTTAATTATTGGGTAAGCAAATGAATCAAAATCAGAGAGATTCCTTATATTTCAAGTGCACCGGATCTGACAACCACACTTTAAATAATTATCGTTAATCTTGTGAATACTTTTAACTTAGGTAAAATAGTTCATGTCATAATTACACTTACAATATTCTGTTCTAGCGAAAGAGCATGGTGTATAATTAAGAAAATTAAACACATATACAGCAATATCATTAATAATTTCTAGTCTTCAAATTTGCTCTAAATATTTTACATGTCTTACATATAATCACAGACCTAAAGTAGAACCAATTTCTAACATTTGCATCAACAAGTTTTACCTAGACTTAATGAAAACTAGTTATCTACTCCTCCCTGATTTCAAC
>JADRCD010233560.1:8770-18771 GCA_019843815.1 Montemys delectorum | reverse complement strand
TTTTAAATAGGTAACAAGGTCAAACTTTATTTAATGTCCACATATTGAACTATGGATTGAGCTACTCAGGAAGCAATAAATGTGGATAAAGTTTATTCATGAATAGTATACATATGGGCAAAATTAAGTGATTATTTTCTAGTTGTTTAAAAATCACTATAAAAGAAATGTTTATTCAGAAAATCAGGAGCAAGCAGGAGAGGGAAAATATGCAGGATGTGAATGGTCCTACCTCCCTTTCCCCATCCTCACAAAATCTAGATTTCTAGATGATATGCTTCTGATTTTATATGTTAGTGGTCTTGACTTTATTGGGCTTTCTGAACTCGAAAGAGTGATTTTAAATATACTTTTGCCCACAAAATGTTCTAAGTATACTGTCTAAATATGACTATAGCGATCAGAAAATACTATGATAGCCCAGTTCAAGATCTGGCAGGAATCTTTACTGCATGAGAGAATTAACTGTGAATGCAGAAGATTAAGATCCATGGCAAAATCACTTGGTGAGAGTTTATATTCTGGGTCACACACCAATATTTACTCATTGTGTGATAATAGTAATAATAATAATAATAATAATGATAATAATAATAATAATGCTTTAGATACGAAGACCAGAGAACTAGTCCATTATCTACAACTTTTAAAATATTCATACTCGACTATAGAAAATAACATTGATGTTTTAAGGTTTTCTTAGAGCAGTCAAAGCCATGTTTAAAAGCTGTATAAATATCTAAACACTAGCTAGGCTGTTATTTCAAGGCTACTCTTTTCTCTAATATTATCAAGCAGTGACCTCATTCCTCTTATTTTATTTTATATTTTAATTATACCTCTCCATGTTTTTGGAAACAACTTCCTGGAAAGAATGACTATAAAACCAAAGTTATTATACTAGTTCAGGACTGGAACTCTACTAAATACTACCTTTTCACTAATTTAATATCAGTTTTTTTATATAAAAAACTCCACTGATAACATTTAAATAAAGTTTTTGCAAATAAGGAAAGTAGCTTTTTCTTGCTGTGAAAAACAAAAGTTCCTTTCTTTTCCAATTATTTTTGTCTCTGAATTGCATTATAAGTGACTCATATATTAGGTTTCTATGCAGAGTTGCATTTTTTTCATAAATGAACAAATTGTTAGGGCATCAGATATATCACATATATCTATAGATAAATGTCCTCAAAGATAGAGGTAGAACCAAACAGTTCCTCACAGAAAATCCTTCTAGTTCCTTGGGCTTTAAAGAGAATTTTGGAAGGAACAATAACGTGCAGTCTATCATAGAGTACTACATAGGTGGAACTCTACTTATATTAGAAATATATGGATGCATATACAGAAGCATACATGATTGCAATCTACATATTCATATTAACATAAAATATCTGCATGTATGTACACCTGTAAATATAATTAAGCACCATTTTTAGTAGAATTTCATACAATAAAATGTAGGTGGAAATGATTTCCATACATCAACAGTATTCGTGACAAGTATAAGATGAAATTAAAGATTTAATTAAAATAGTGAGTGCTAAAATTCGACACTGTCATTTGAAGTAAACCTTGAGATCCCTATCGTTTCTGCTGAGGTTTCTAATTCAAGATATATTTGTAATTATTTCTGCTTATGTCTAATATAAGCTTTACACAAATATTGCAGTATTTTCCACATATATATATACACATATGCATATAAACATACACACATACCCCATATATATATATATATATATATATATATATATATACACACACACACACATATACATTGCTGAAATTTTTAAAAAGGAATGATAGGATCCACATACCTCTTAAAATTCACACTTTGTATGTGTGTTTTGTCTAACAATTGGAAGTGAAAGCCATGTCTAGTCAGAATTTATACCTATACCAATTCAACAGGAAGTTTATAAGAAAGAAAGTAAAGGTACAAGGTCTCTACTTTTGCTTTACCATCATTGACTGATAAAGCATTATTATTTTACAAAACTGCATAATGGTAAGAAGGCAGAAATTTCAGTTTTTCCCAATCTCTTAGTCTCTTAATGTGTTTATAGAAAATTAATTCACTTGAAATATTTTTAAGTCTAAGCTTAATTGCTACCTTCTTACAGTGCTTGAAGAAAATTACATAATATGGCTAAAGTTAGGCTAAAGCTAATTTGAAGAAATAGATTGAAAATATAGGTAATGCATAAAATGAAAAAATTTCTATATATCTGTCTTGATGATTCCCCAGTTCCAACAATTGTCAAGAGTTTTGATTTAGAAAGTAAAGGTTTGTTTTAATTTTAAAGACTGTTTAACAGATATCCATGCATGATTGTTGTGATTTCCAAATCAAGCTTTAAAATTAATAACTAAGATATTTCCCATTTTTTTCAATGTAGCTCATAGTGTTACTTTATGTGTCACACTACAAGCTAACTTATATGTATTTAATGCATTCTCTGTGTATGCCAATATACGGGCTATACTGTGCATTATTTAGTCTACTGCCTCTCCTATAAAACTAAAGCTAGTTTCTGTGGGGTTATCATTTTATTATATGAAGATGGTACTAAACCATGACTTTTCAAAAAATTTTTGGAATATCATCAGTTTCCAAAATCATTGTGATTCAATTTCATCATTAATAGTGCAGATACAGACGAACATAAATGCATCTGGTTTTCTTAGAAGATAATTATAATAATTATAGCAATTGTATAAGAACATTTTGTCCTATTTAATGAAAGGAACAATTATGTTAGTAGCTGTCTTTTAAATTTCCAGTCAGACTTATTATATTTAAGGTTGTTAACAGGTATAGTAATGATAAGAAGTTAAACTTTCAGCATCTTTCTCTGAAGTCCTTCTGTTCTTTGCTGTGTGAGGAACTTAAATTTTAGATAGTTTATTTAGAAATATCTATATTTATTTTATCTGTGTGGTATGAGTTAAGATAAGACTAGATTCTTGACAAAGCTAGCTACAGTATTAATTGAGTTCCAAGCTCTCTTGATATTGTGTGAATCTACCAGAAATATGGTCTCAGTGATGTACAGTTAGGGGTTATTCAATTATCTCATGAATTAGATGCAATCACATGTATTTTGAGGCAAACATGAACAATGGAAAGCACATTTAACTCAAATGATTGCTTGTAGTAATTTTCTAAAGGTGTTTTGCCTATCTTTCTGTTCCTTAAAATATTTGATGTAAAGCTGTAACCTTTTAATTACTAAATTACGATTCTAAAATAAGATTTAATTGGTATATTTCAGACTACTTAGACACAATACTGTTCCACACTGTAGTATACTGACTAGGAAGATACTAGCCGTGGTGGAGTTGACTAAACACAAAACTCAGCCTTGAGTGCAACTGCCCTTGACTTTGCTTATGCCTTTTCTACTCTTCCTGTAAAATGTGCAATTCATTTTTCTCAATTGTATAGTTATTATTTCAGACACTTTCCTTGGGATAAAGTTTTAAAAATATATGTAGGGTCTATTATCGTTGCTACCATAATTGTGGACATAAAGTCAGTAAACATGGACTTTGAGAAACACTTGCCTCGCTATTTGAAGACTTTCTTGGTGTGGTCAGACCACATACGTTTCAATTTTTCTATAATTCTAGAGAAAGAATAACATTAATTCAGTATAATCCCTACAAAGCTACAAAGTTCTGTTAACTTTTCAACTATTTTAGGAAAAGCATATTCCTCCCTATTGAAGTTTACAAAACAAGAACTTAGTTGTATTTAGCCTGATAATATTTATTTGCTTTTAGGTACAAGTTTACACACGCGCGCGCGCACACACACACACACCCTATGTCTTTAAACATCACTCACATCATGACAAAAGTGCATTGTTTTTAATGGAGTTAT
The DNA here is from genome assembly GCA_019843815.1 of Montemys delectorum. Taxonomy (NCBI): domain Eukaryota; kingdom Metazoa; phylum Chordata; class Mammalia; order Rodentia; family Muridae; genus Montemys; species Montemys delectorum. The sequence goes on along the minus strand of JADRCD010233560.1, from coordinate 14,879 downwards.
TATTTGTCATAATCTATCACCTTGGAAGTGCCTGATACTTTCATATGAATAAACACAAGTGTACTTCAGTCATTATTTTGGTGAATTTGCCATTGTTTCAAAGATCACAGAAAATCCCACGTTCCTGATAAAGCAAATATATATATATATATATATATATATATATACATACATACATACATACACACACACACACACACACACACACACATACATACATATATATTCCCCAGCAATGTGACTTAATCAGGAAAAATGAGTGTTAGGTTTGTTCTAGAGCCGTTTTTCCATTGCTCCATCTGCTGGATGCGACTACATCTCCTGGAGCAAGTGGGAACCTCTCAAACTAACATGAATTAATTCAGCAGGTGGCTTCAAAAGGCTCAAGAATATGGCTTGTGAAACTTATACTTGTGCATTTTGGATGGGGGGAGGAGGGAATCTGTAAGAGTTCCTATTTTACTGCAAGGAATAGCAAAGGGGAGAAACAATATAATCTCAGGGAAGATACACTTCACAGTAGGTGAACTATTACAGACAAGAGAGAGGCTAGTCTGCAGGCTTGAACACTGTCTCCACTAAACTGAATTCTCTGACAGGTCCTAACGCCTCCCCTAACCCAGAAATAAAAATCATACGTAAGATAACTTTTTAAAGCATTTTTAAACATGACGGAAACATAATATAACAAAAGGTAATCAAGACTCTCAACCAAATTAGCCAAGTGATTGGGTGCCATTCTTTTACTGACCCCGCGGCGTCTATGCAGGCAGCTCTTGAGTTGCACGCTTGGACAAGGCAGTCCCAGTTTTCCGTCTTCTCCCAGTCACAGACAGGACAACAAGCAGCTGCTGCCACCAGCCAGGCCGCTTTTCCCTGCCGCCACCGTTACTGCTGCTTCCAAGCTGCGGGTTGACGCTACTGCAAAGAAAGGGTTACTCCTCCTCCCCGCGAGTCAAGCGCCTGCAAACTTCCCCTGGTTTACACGTAGGATTTCCCGCAAACTTGTAAGCCCTTTCCTGCAGAAGGACCCAGGAAACCTTTAACAAGCCTCCCAGGCAATAGCATCACAGCCAACATCACCACCAGAAGGTAAGAGCTACGATTCTACCCGAAAGGCAGTCTTCATTCAGACGGGAAGAAACGCTTGCAGCGCCAACTGCCCCCATTCGGTTCTTATCAGCAAATTTACCAGCGTGAGCAGTCGCCTCCGCTTGCCACCAGCTAGTATGAAGGTGGAGGTAAAGTTTGACGTAGGGTGACCACCCCTGGAAAGGAAGGCACCTAGACAGCTACCTACCCACGCGGGCTGGGTGAGAGGAGATTCCTAAAGGAAAAGTGTCACGTACCTTTCTCTGGTTGCCAGGGTGCTAGCCCAGGACCCCGAGAGTCTGCGATCTGTCGGGGCGAGCGTCCAGCCCTGGCCGTGGGGCTCCTTCCCAGGTTGACCGGAGACGCTGCCGCCGCTGCGCCCGGGCGCGGGGCCGAGCAGCCTGCGACGCGCCAAGGGCGCCGGGCACTGCCAGTCACTTGACCCAGAGAAGTTGAGCAGAGCCTCGGTGGCGAGCCTCGGTCACCCGGGAGAGCAACACGTTTAGTTTGAACTTTCCAGCTCCAGTCCCAGCGAATACACACTCACGCACACACACGCGCGCGCCGAGAGCCTGTCACAGGCGAGCGGACTGGCACCGGTGGCTCTCTGGCCGCGTCTTTCTCTCTCCCTCGTTCTTATTGGCGCGGAGGTTATTGTTTTATTTATTTATTTCCTCCTCTTGGCTCCATCCCCCCGCCCCGTATCTCCCGCCCTGCCTTCGTCCCCTCCCTCTCCTCCTCACTAAGTGTCTCTGAGCCCAGCGGTGGCTGTCGCTCCAGCTGCGGCGATGAGGGCTTGCTGGCAGGTCCCCCCCCCCAACCCCCCTTTTGCAGGCGCTGAGACCTAGGCGCCCTGGGAGGGCGGGGCATCAGGAGGGAGAGGACACCCAGGGGGCTCTGCTTGCTGTGGAGGAGTCGACCAGTGTCAGTGGAGGTGAGGGGACTTCTCTTCGGATTCCCTGGGACAGTGCTGCCTGCAGCCCCACTGGCGAAAAGGGAGAAGCTGGTGATCGCTGCGCAGAGACTCTCCGCTGTGGTGGTGGATGCGCCTGAACCGCGGCTGCCTCTGTAAGGGCAGAAGCACCGGCTCCAAATGGGAGCCGGAGACCCGGCTCATTCACCAGCGGCTGGGCTACTATCCTCCTCCAGGGCGTCCCCAGACCCCAGAGGGTCACTCCTGTTCCCAAGCGGGCTTTGAGCCTCAGGCAATACTTGTGGTCATTTTTGTAAATGGTGGTTCAAGTGTATGTAGTTAGGCTTCCACACTTCCCTGCCTGTCTCTTCTCTTACTCTCCGAAAGGTGCCTTCCACCCTCAGGTGCAGCGCCCATCCTTGGGATGGCCTAACCGTTCAGCCTCCGTGCTCAGTCTGGGACTCCTACACTCCATTCCAAAGGGACCCGCAAGATCTGATCCGGAGTGCAATGTCTTTGGGGCTATCGCTGGCCTCCAAACTGAGCTCTTAAATGGCAATTGACCGCAGGTGCCACGTTTTTCAGTCACAACCTAACCTTTTCCCAAACCTGCAGAAGAGATGACCTTAAAGCCAGCTGCCCTCCCCCATTCCTCCACCATCTGATAGCTGTCCTCCACCAAGAAACCCATTTTGGGCTCAAGGAAATCCTTCCATTCGCCAGGAACGCTCCACTGCCCAGCGGCTTTTCCAGCGTAAATCTTTGCCAGGGTTCCCCAAAAGAGGAGGGAGGAGGCATCGAAATGAAATAAATCTAGACCGCATCATGATAAATAAGCAGCCGATAAACTAGGCACCATCCCAAAGGATGCGATGCAAATTCCGCCTCCTGGCTTTGGAAGCAGGATTCCTTTCCTCAGCGTTTTGCCCGCGGAAGCGCCAACAATGTTTTATGAATTCTCTTTTTTTGTAAAAGCACTCGTTTAACATTGGAGTGCTTACAATGATCTTTTATTATCCGTATATATTGTCCCGATGTGTGCATTTGTTTTATATGATACCCAATTATTTCTCCCAACTTTCTGAAATTTTCTGGTTTGATATTTACTCATTGGCGTTTTCAATATTTACCAAGAAATCCCTTATTAATATACAAATACCCCTTAAGGAATTGGTATATTTTTTTCCACTTTACATTCTCATTGACATCCCAAGTAAGCCCCCCAGAGGTCAGTTGAGGAACAGGTGAGGACTGACATAGAGAATGGTAAAGAATGCTTCTTCTTTCTGCAGATTGCAGTTGCTCACTTACAAAATGTGTAGTTATCATTTGCAAAGAATAGTGACAACGTCTGAACTTTCAGTCCTTAGGAAGCACCAGCTAAAGGGACAAAGGAGACAGAGATAGTTAAGTGCTTTCTAGTAAGTGGTGGGGCGCAGATATCAGCAAGGAAAAGCAGTGCAGCACATCAACTGCTCCTGAGTCATGAACACAACACGAATGTTAGTCACTTTGGAGAGCAAGTTTTCCAGGGACACAGTGGTATCTTTACGCAAAATTACCATGGACAGTATATTATTTTAAGCCCAAAAGATTGGAAGAGCGTACATCTGCTATGCCTTCAACAGATAAACAGATGCTAACATGTTAGAGGGCTCTCTAACACTGGCACTTTGGAGTTTACATGCAGATTCATATAAACACATGTAGCTTCTCTCCTGTGTTCATCCTAATCCCATATCCATATCTCCCTGACTGCAGCTGAATGGTAGTCTTTTCCCTATGTGAATTTTGGTATACATTTGCTTCAGTGAGCTTCTACTCACCCATATCCAAAACGACAGATGTTTACTGGGACCTGAATTACACAAAATGATGCTATAATAAGCTCAAACACACACACATTTGACATTGAAAATGATGTTAATTAGGAAATAAATCAAAAAGTAATTGATTTGTTATCTTGAAAAGTGATTGAACACTATCCACCGGATTTTAACAATGAGTTTGGTGGGACACACCTGTAACCTCAGCACTAAAGAGGGGCAAGGCTCACAAGTTCTGGACTAGTATGGACTACATATAGAGATGGCATTCAAAACAGTCTGCCAATCGAAACTTTTATTGTGTCTCTAACTGGATGCACAGTCTAATTCAAATGCATTTGAGATGTGTGAACTACAATTATAAATACATAAAGGATTCATTTTATTTGTTAAGGGTTACTCATTGAAAAGAGTATACAGTTGTATAACTTCATCAACTTACTTAATATTCAGTTCATATATATGTATATGTACACGCCTTCTTTTTATTTAAGCTTTTTTTTTTTTTTTTCACTTTAGATCTTATTCCCCTGCAGGTCCACCCTCCCACTTTTCCACATCCCATACCTCCTCTCCGCACCCCTGTCTCACCCCCCACTCCCACCCCCACACTACCAGATCTCTAAACTCCCTGGTGCCTCCAGCCTCTTGAGGGTTAGGTACATTTTCTCTGACTGAACCCAGACCTGGCAGTTCACTGCTGTGTATGTGTTGGGGCACTCTCATCACCTGATGTATGCTACCTGGCTGGTGGTCCAGTGTTTAAGAGACCTTGGGAGTCCAGGTGAATTGAGACTGCTGGCCCTCCTACAGGGCAAGCCTCCTCCTCAACTTCTTCCAGCTTTCCCCTAATTCAACCACAGGGGTCAACAGCTTCTATCCATTGATTGGGTGCAAATACCTGCATCTGACTCTTTTAGCCTCTTGTTGGGTGTTTCGGAGGGCAGTCATGATAGGTCCCGTTTTGTGAGTGCTCCATAGCCTGAGTAATAGTGTCAATCAAGCCTTGGGGTCCCTCCTTGAGCTGGATCCCACTTCGGGTCTGTCACTGAACCTTCTTTTCCTAGGCTCCTAGTGCCCTGTCTTCCCGCTGGAGGTGGGCTCTACAAGTTCCCTCTCCCCATTCTAGGATATTTCATCCCTTTGAGTCCTGAGAGTCTCTCACCTCCCAGATCTCTGGTACAATCTGGAGAGTACCCTCAATCTCTTACCTCCTGAGGTTGACTGTTTCCTTTCTTTCTGCTGGCCCTCAGGCCTTCAGTTCTTTTCCTCCACCCAATACAAGATCTGGTCCCCCTCTCTGCCCCTTCCCCTCTCCCTGTCCCTTTTCCTTCCCAGGTCTCTCCCTCCCTGCCCAGCTTGTGGTTGCTTTCCACTCCCTCCTAAGGGAGGCATCCTCACTTAGGCCCTTGAGCTTGTTGAGTTCTGTGAACTGTATCTTGGGTAGTCTGTATTTTTATTTTTTGGGGTAATATCCACTTATTAGTCTATTTTCTTGACAAAGAAAATTCAAAGAAATGGAAACGATAAAAGGAGGGTGTAAAAGCTTACTAAGAGGAAAGTGAGTTTGTAGGAGATAGAGGTGGCTTGTTAAGAAGCAGGAAATATGGAGAGACAGGGGTAACTGGATGCATCCTGTCTGCTGAGAACATCCACATGCACAGAATATGTTACATCATTACAACACTTTCAACATTCATACACGTCTGCATGATATACCCAGTTTAGGGCATTTGTCTAAGGGTTTGTACAAGTTGCATCTACATTGACAATGCGAAATCAGACAATAATGAAAGCAGGCAATCCTCATATGCAAACCCAGAAATCCTCTTCTCCTATAGTTTAAATTAGAGATACCATGAGTCATAATTTCATTTATTGCAAAACTGTAGCTATTTTTTTTAAAAAAATTAAACATATCATCACTTTTCTAGAATAGCTAATTCTTAAAAAATGACCTATTTCTCTGTGTGTAGGTGTCCAAACATTGTCAACACCTAGCTTTACTGGCTGTGTGCAGTTATCTAGTTTATACATGTGGAAACTAAGGTCATGTATAAAAAGAAGTGTGCTGACTCCTGTGCTGGACACAGCAATTTTCTGTCCTTTTAGGCAAAGTCTGACTCTTTACCTGTTGTAAAAATCACTATTCAAATTATTTCCAAATATAACCTTAATGTTTAACATGTTTCATTTTCTCAATTTCTTCAACAATTTTAGTGTTTTATAAAGTTTCCTGATACAATGTAACCTTTTGACATCCTTGCATATTATGTAG
>JADRCD010233559.1:23850-48857 GCA_019843815.1 Montemys delectorum | reverse complement strand
GAGGACGAGGAGGACGAGGAGGACGAGGAGGACGAGGAGGACGAGGAGGACGAGGAGGACGAGGAGGACGAGGAGGACGAGGAGGACGAGGAGGAGGAAGAAGAAGAGGAAGAAGAGGAAGAAGAAGTTGAATAATTTCTAAAATTCCTTTCACCATGAACTTTTCAAAATAGAAATTATATGCACCTCAAGGCCTACAGAACCGGTTGGCCACCTTGCCATGTACCCTAGCACATGGCCCTGCAAAAAGCCCTCTTCCCACCAGTTTCCACCAGCTGTTATTGAGCTGGAATTGGCTCTGCTGCTAGCCTCAGGCTAATAATCATGACTCGTCCTAAAAGGCACCTAGATAATGAGCAGCGTGGCACCTTTTCCCTCTTCTGGTCTCCTGCCAGAGATTTCCATGAGCCCAACACAACCAGAGTCAGGCAGCAAAGGACCCTTTTGCTGAAGTCTATACAAGCATATGTTCCAGAAACATGTACAGCTCTTAATCTAATTTTATTGTTTTAAAGTTTGATTTCTTAGCATTTTAGAAGAATTTGTCTGGAGGATTAGTTTACATTAGTTTAGGTGATTTCTTTTTTTTTCCTTTTGTTAATATAGACAAAATGCAGAGCTCAAGAGAAATTGTAGAGGTGGGGGGAGCATTCTTTCCTTCCCTGTATGTGCCTGGATCAAACTTTCTGTCAATAGGATCTTGCTTGGAGTGCTGGTTCCTCCATTGGAGAGATTCTTCAAATTGGCATGGTTGCCAAGCAACCAAACATATATGTCTTCCTGTGGAATAAAGAAGATCAGTGATGGTGCCAGGAAGTATGTAAAGTCATGCATGACATGATTTCTGTCATAACCCCTCAGATCTTCACTAAGACCTCCAAACTAATAACATTTGAGGAAGGCAGAACTTATACCTACACACACTAGAAGATATATGTTAGACAAAGCAGAGGAACCTATGAGAAAGAAGGCCTTTGAGAATTCAGAGAAACTCCAGAGACAGCTGCATGGGGATCACATTTGAATTTAGAGCAAATTGGTTTAAAACTGCCTAGGAGAGTAGGAACCCAACTGACACCTGGAATGTACTTATGCATTTATAAAGATCTTTATGCTTGAAAAACTTCCACCCCATTTTTGTATAATCTTTATATTTAAGAAATTTAGGTTGAAATTTAAATTCCTACTGCTGCAATTTCATCTCAGCCTAGTAGTTGTAGTAATGACCATAATAGTTCCCAGGTATGGACAACGGAGTCAGATTGTCTGAGTTTGAATCTCAGCTACTCTATGGACAAGCTTGGCAAGTTACTCACTCTCAGAATTACAGCTTCTTTGCTAATAAAGTGGGACTAAGGTGACTGAGGGCTATTGTGAGCATCAGATGAATTGGCAAATACAAAAAGAGTTAGGAGGTCCTAGCATTCTGTAAATGCTCAATGATTGCGTTTAGCAGTACACAGGAAGTGTGTGCTCACAGCACCCTTGGAATTAGCTGTATCACAAAATCTCAAAATCAACAAGATAGCCAGCATTCCAAGAGGCCACAAGGTTGAACTCAGTGGGTAACTACAAACAAAGGAGACATGAAGTAATGAGGGGACAGGTTAGTGGTGTCTAGAAGGAGTAGGAAAGGAGAGTTGGGTTTCCTCATGGAAGTAGGAAAGGAAGTTAGGGGGTACATACAATCAAGATGTATTGTTTATATGTATAAAGTTGTCAAATAATACTTAAAACATTTAATAAGAACAGGAGGAGGAGGAGGAGGAGGAGGAGGAGGAGGAGGAGGAGGAGGAGAAGAAGAAGAAGAAGAAGAAGAAGAAGAAGAAGAAGAAGAAGAAGAAGAAGAAGAAGAAGAAGAAGGAAGACTTACCTGTGCTGATCTCTACTTTGTATATAAAGAAGTTAGAATGAAGATAATCCACAAAACACACTAATAGCTAGCATCTAGTTTATTTTCCAAATAAATTATAAATTTATTCTAAAAAAAGGAATCTTATTTTTCTGGCACAATATTTCCTGTAGAAACACAGACTTCCAGAGCCAATTTCTTTCCCTGTTTGGAAGATGATCTCTAATTTGAGGTTGGTATTTAATTCCAGCATAATAGTTTTATTTAAGTTCGTCTTCATTGGGACAAAAATCTTTGTTTACTACTCAGTGTGTGTGTGTGTGTGTGTGTGTGTGTGTGTATGTGCCTATGTGTGTGTGTGTGTCTATGTGTGTGTAGGTATGTGTGTATGTGTGTCTATGTGTGTGTATGTATGTGTAGGTGTATATGTGTGTGTCTATGTGTATGTTTATGTGTTTGTGTGTATATATGTCTGTATATGTATATGTGTGCATATGTGTGTATATGTGTGTACATGTATGTGATATGTGTCTATGTGTGTGTTTATATGTATGTAGGTGTGTATATGTATATATATGTATGTATACGTGTGTGTTTATGTATACTGTGTTTATGTTTTTGTGTGTATATATGTCTTATGTGTGTGTATGTGCATATGTGTATGTATATGTGTGTATATGTGTGTTATGTATGTGTTTATGTATGTGTGTGTCTCCCATTTCCCACTTACTACTGACTCCTGCTGAGTTTTCAAGCAATTCTTTGCTTTTGCTACCAAGTGGTTCTAATTCTTCATCTCTCTTCATTCAGTGGTGCCACTGGAACTGTATTCATGGCAGAGTAGTGTCTTTCTTCTGAGTTTTCATGTATTCTCTTGCCAGCTTCTAAGTGAATCTGTCCATTTTCACTTAGTAAGTCCATCTCATGTTGGTAAGAAGTGTTCAAGACAGTTTAGAGCAAAAAGAACTGCAAGATCAGATACACCATCTCTCCATAGTATTAATGAAAATTATCTCTTTCAGCATTATGCTTATTCCACATTAAACTACTGTAAAGCCTTGTTTGCTACAGCTCACAGGCAAGTAGTATGCTTTAAATTCTTGACTGATTACTTGAAATATAACAGAGTAGTACATTTAAAATGTCATCAACATGTGCATATATACCCCCACACATGGTAACTGTAGGAAGTAATGGGTATGGTTATTTGATTGTGGTAATTGCTGAACAATGTGTATGTAAATGTAGATGTGTGTGTGTGTGTGTGTGTGTGTGTGTGTGTGTATGTATGAAAAGCTCATCCTGTTCACATTGAAAATAAACAAATTTTACTTGTGAATTACCTCTTTGAACCAAGCTTGACCTAAGCTACAAGGTACAGAAGTACTTTTGCTTAGTTTTCCATGTGAAATCATAAAAGCTCATTTGCTGATGTTAGTAGATAGTTGAATGTCGGAGGGACACTAGGTCACGTTCAACATGGTGAACACACTGTTTTCCTCAGGTGCTCTCCATCTTGACTTCTGTAACAGTGTGCTTTCTGTGTTTCCAAACCATCTTTTGGAATTCTCCCTCTTCTTCCTCCCCTTTTCTTCTTCCCCCTTCTCTCCCTCCTCTTACCCCTCCACATCCTCCTTTTCATTCTCCATCTTTCTCAACATGAATATCACCTAAAGTTTATCCTTTTTTCACTAAGTGTACCAAATGGTCCCAGAGGCAAGGTGTCAGAGACAACTGGTACTCTGCCTGTACTCAAGTGGCTTTATAAGCTGATACACAGTAAGGACATGAACTCATATATTCCCTGTGACTCTGAAGTTACAATGTATCCCTTCCTCACCATTGGCTACTGCTATGTAGTTGTGGTTATGAGAGTCACAGCAATATTTTTATTTCCCTGAAATCCCCCAGGGTGGCCTCACAGAATCACAGACTCTCAGAGACAGCCCTCTTCAGCAAATAAATGGACTGGAGAAATGAGGCTCCTTGCCATGTGTTCACATGACTGTGTCAAAGTTGACACAGAACCAACCTCCAGACACCTACTGCTCTGCCTGTGTAGACCATGTAGCCATTCTTAGCGGGTCATTTTTTTCCACATTGGTCCTTCAGTATCTCTACACTCTGTAATGGTTTGGCATTTCCTCCCATTCTGTAGAGGATGACAGGATGACCTGGAGATCTAAAGACAAGAATCCACACCTCTCTCAACGAACAACTTCTTCAGGCCCCCATGTCAGTTTGTAGAAGATTAGCTCTGAGTGCCACTGAGCCCGGGGTTGGGGCAGTGAGACTGAGTCCATTAAAATTCATACATATCATGTGGGAGCTGCAATAACTGAAATCATTCCTGAGGTCACACGGTGTGTTAACCCCCAGCCTTGGCATCGCAGTGATGATGGCTTGTATACACAAGCACAGAGTTAATGAATCCTCAGCTCCAGAGAGAAGTTTATCTGGAAAAATACATAAGTGATCGCTCCCTAAGCCTGATGCAGAGGAGTAGAAGGAGGAGCAAATAGTGACAGAAACCTGATAATATTTGCCTTGCTCTCAGTAAAGACAACTCCCAGATGCCCTATGGACAAGTAGAGACCAGGGATGAAGTAATTGGAAAGGGGAGGAGCAAGGAAAGAGAGTAGAAAGGAGGAAGGGAGAGATGGAGATAGGAAGGGGACAAGAAGGGAGAGAGGGAAGAAGTGGGGTGGGAGAGGAGAAGAGAAGGAAATGGGAAATAAGGAAGGAGGGAGAAAGGGAGATGCAGAGAGGGGATGGAGAGAGAGAGAGAGAACTTTTTCACCAAACTGGTACCTGTCAGATGAAAGAGATTGGAGCCATAAATTCCTCCCAGCATTTCTAATGGGATTTTAATACAACATTTGGCCATCATCTTTTTTTATTCTTTTAATGACATGCATGCCCAAAGTATAGCCGTGGATCCTCTGAACTCTGTATATTTCTGTAATACACAAAGAAAACAGCCGTCACATCCATTTTAAGGGAATTTTAAATCCATTACAGTGAGGCCTACAGGCTCAGAATTGAAGGGAGCAGTGTGAGTTCTATCTGTACATCGTCTGTGACAGGGCCTGAATTCCAGCCAAGGCAGATTTTTTTTTAAAAAAAAATAAATAAATAAATAATAAAATAAAATACTGGTTTTTTTTTTTAAAGAACATTATATTTTTAAACTGGAAATAATTGTATTTTGTATCTTACATGGCATCTGAAAGTGATTTAGTTGAACAATGTGGTTTCTGATTGGTATTTGAATTGGTTCCAGAACATTTTCGTAATAACCACCATAAAGATCCCAATTATCTGATCCTCTTTCCCCTGCGTCACATGGTTTCAGAGGAGGTTTCCAGAGAAAGAGGGAGACCTGCAGAGGCTGACAGCCACCTCTCATCTAGAGCTAAAGTGTTGCCTGCTGGCTAGGGTCCTTGTTATTCTGAGTTGGCCAGGATGCATTTACAGCCCCATAAAGGAGGCCTTGGCATTACCAGAATAATTACTTACTAAAACCAGCCTATAAAACCAAAGGGTTGCCTGAGCTAAAAGGCAAACAGGGGACTTTTTTTTCTCTTTTAGGGCTAACATGTAAAACCAGTAAAGCATATTTAGGTTTCAATTAAATCAGCCCTGGGTGCAAAAGGAATGGCCAATGTACCAGGTGCACAGCAAGATCAATTCCCTGGGGCTAGAGAGGAGCTCAAGAAAGTGGTCTTGTTAAATAGGAAAGAGCCCTCATCTACTATGGTGTGCAGCCCTGCTGGTGTATTGAGTAAGGGCTAACCCTGGAAGCAGCAGCTAGGTATGATGCTGGTGTGCTAAGAGAAAGATGGGGCCCAGGACGGTGAACCCAACTCTACATAGATTGGACAGTGTAAAGCTTCCTTCATAAGATTACTGAAATAAGCAGGGAAAATAATCTGTGAGAAAGGTTGAGAACAATATCTGGAATACAGCAGGGTCTACAGTAAATAGTAGATCCTGCTAATGATTAAGGGTATCTAAGAAATGCTTACCTCTACATGTCATGGATTATTCTATTACACAAACAGTAGCTTTCATTAACACATATTAACAATGATAACACTGCTCATTTTTATTATATTTTTCTCTTAGAATCTATTCATTTATTTCATCTCTGACTATAACATGAAATCTGTCTTGTTTATCAATGGATAACCACACATACTTATTTTGCTGCAAGAAGATCTAAAATATATTCATTGCAGTTTTAAAATATGCAAGGTGTTGTTAATCTTATTCACCATACGTACAATAGATCACTAAAATTTATTTCCCTCAAGTTTTGAAGCTTTCACTGACAACTTCCCTTTCTCTATCACCTAACTCCGCCCCAGCCTGCAGGCACCACTTTTCCACAGTCTAATCTTGTGGATTCGTGATTCTCTGTGGTTACAGAGGAAACTAGAAGACACTGCGCTAAATGCAATAAGCCAAACACAGAAAATGAAATGAATGGTCTTACTTACAGGGGGGAAGGATCTCAAACACCAACGCATACCGCTAATCATCTCAAACAGTTTATCTTCTTCAATACTTTCAATGTCTTCTCTAAAGTGTGGAATCTGGACTGTGGCAAATTTAGAAATAGGATTGCCAGGCAAAATCAGTTATAAAACACAGAACACCCAGTCAAAGTTGGATTTCAGATAGACAATTTATGATGTAACTATGACCCCCACTTCCCTATCCCCAAGGTTTGTGTGTTAAAGACTTGGTCTACAGATCATGGCACTTTGGGAAAGCAGATCAAGGTGTCCTGATCTCTTTAATGGATATTGATATATTCATAACTTAATGGGCTGTGGAAGGTAGTGGGAACTTACAAAAGGCAGGGTACAATTGGAGGCAGTGAGTCTCAGATCATATCTTTAAAGGGTATATTCTGTTCTCAGTCCCTCAGCTATAGAATAACACAGTAGAAAATTGCAAAATCCTGTGCAGAAGAGAATTGGATGCAGAGAGTACCCCTGTTTTATAGACATTTGCTCTCATGAGAACTCACTACATAAGACCAATCTTACTTCCTGCTGATGACAGTAGCCACAAGTACTAATACTCACCCTGGTGCCCCACCCACTTAGAGTTTGAGCACCTTCGCATCCTATATTAAGGACCAAGCTCCAAGATCATGAGCTTTTGAAAGAGACAGTTCCACCGGATCTACCTATAGCAGGTGGTGATAGAGGCTCTTGGTGAATTCTCTAGAAGAGATTCATCCTGATAGTGCTCCGTCATCACATATGTTTCAAAAATATCATAGGTATTGCCGTACCAGGTACCTGGTAGCAAATGAGTAACATACACTACAGCTACACATGCCCCCCGGGCCTTAAAATGACACAGAATCACTTTAGTTCATATTCTATTAACTGAACCCAGTCACATGGGCAACCTGAACAGTAAAAGATTCTAAGAAATGCAAACCACCTGTATCCCATAGGCAAGAGGAATGGGTATCAGCAGACACCTTACAATCACTACCAGAAGCAGGTAGAACCACGTGCTTCAGGTCTTATGACACTGGCTGAGAAACTGTGGGGATCGTCTCCAGAATCATCCCCAAGTTCTTTGAATTTACTAAGTGATTGACAAGGCTTTTAAGGCCCCTACATTAAGCCTCTTTTGTGTGAATTAGTTAATAACATCCAACGTAGACATCAAAAATAAAAATCAGGCATATAAGATGAAGTTAAAAATTAAAAGAACCCACTGAAAGGTGCATACAACAGGAAACAAAAAAAATAGGTTTGTGCTACTTTTTAAAATAATTTTCTCCTGTATAAAATGAGAGCAATAATACCCATGCATCCTGCCTCTCAGATTTCACTGTTGTGTGAAGCAAATGACATAGGAATAACGTACACAGAGGTGCACAGTGGCTCATGTTAACAGGACTCCCTGGTGTTTGAAGTTTCTATAATTACTTGCTGTAGCTTTTTAAGGAGACGTTCATCAAAGTATTTGCACATAAAATAAAGAACTGCATGTTCAAAAGCTTGCTCATTCTTTTCTTGTTTTTTATTGCTACCAAATATAACAGCAAGTGAGTTATTTGCCTCGTGTAAAGGACTAAGCAAACACAATGTATATAAGCTTATTATTCAGTGTACAGTTTAATTAGAGAGCTGAGAGTTTGCTGTTGGTTTTTACTGGTGTAAAAGAAGGAGACTATTCAATTCCCTGGCTGAACATGATCTTTCTAATGGCTACTGAACTTTTATTTCTTCATTAGTTAACTAACATTCGAAAAAAAAAACAGTAATGAGTGGCACTTAGGCACTGTTTCATGTAGCACGTGTTTGTGTATACATGTATATGCACATACATACCTTCATCACAGTCTTATCAGGAGGATCCTGCTATTACCATATGCATTTTATAGTCGAGGAAACAGAAGCACTGGAAAACTTAAGATATTTGCCCAGAGTCACAGATAGCTCCTCCACCAGAATGCAGACTCAGGTACTCTGACTAGGGTCAGCACTCTCTTGCCCCACTCCGTTCCTCTTTGCTATCTGCTAATAACGTGCTCTGCTCCTAACAACACAATTACAACTGCAGTCATCACATCACTTCCTCTAGAATGTTCATTGAAAGCTTTATGACTAATTGCTGCAAAAATTACTGCTCGTTTGCCCTATGGCTGCTCTAGGAATAGCCATGGATGGAAGAAGGTGAAGACTGAACAGCAAACTGTGCAGGCAGCCAGAACCTTGCCTAAAAGAGGCACTGCCACATAGCTGTCTTATCCGGATGATAAGTTAGACCTCACCAGTGTGCAAGAGGAGGAAGTAGGAAGGGGCTCCTTCCTCTGCATTCCTTTTCCACTTCCCCATCCCATTAAACAGAAAATAGGATGGAACTTGAATGGAACTTGAATGGAACTGAAGCATAGAAGCTGAGTAGATTCTTGTTGAACTAAGTAGATTCTCAACCCTCCTAATGCTGTGACCCTTTAATACAGTTCCTCATGATGCGGTGACCCCCCCAACCATAAAATTATTTCATTGCAACTTCATAACTGTAATTTTTCTACTGTTGTAAATCGTAATGTAAATGTCTACATTTTCTGAGGATCTTAGGCAATCCCTAGGAAAGTAATTTGACTCCTAAAGGGGTCCCGACCCATAGGTTGAGAACCACTGAACTGTGATTTCCAAGTAGGACAAAGGAACACAGGAAGAGGGTAGTGATAATACAAGGAGCTGTGACTGGAGAACTTGAGTTCCCCATCCTTGGCTGAGGTGTTACAGAATTACAGACACCTCTACTTTCGTGCCTTTGCAGAAAACGAAGCAAACAAAGCCCAATGGGGTTGGGCGGGAGGAAGGGTTAAGGGCTGGTTAATGGAATCTCCATGCACAGAAAGAATTTTATACCATGCAAAGAGGGACAAGCAAAAAGAAATGAGAACAAAATAAAACAAAACCAAAAAAGAAGTCCCCCCCCCCACCAAGTCTTTTCACCATAAGGTATAAAGGAGGGATGAAAACTAGCTTATGCCCAGGATGGTGTAATCCTTGGGTGCAAAACCACTAACCAAGTAAGGAAAGGTTAACTGTACTCTTTTACCGTTGGATTTAACTTTGGGTCATTCAAAGGCTATTCTGTGCAGCCCCAAATCCATGACAGCTTTTAGATTTTTAAAAAATGTTGTTTGTTTGTTTAATATGAATGAATTTTTGGCTGCATGGACATCTGTTTACTACACGTATGCTTGGTACTTATGGAAGCTAGAAGAGGGCATAGGATTCCCTGAGATTGGAATCACGAAGGGTTGTAAGACATCATGTGGTGCTGGAAATCCAACCTGGGTCCTCTGGAAGAGTAGCCAGTGCCTTAACCACTGAGCACATCTCTTTAGCTCCAAAGAGGTGTTTAAGCCCAGAGATGACTAATATCATTGCTGCGAGTTTACGTTTTTTAAAGTAATAATTTTATTAATTCTGTGAGAATTTCATACAATATATCTTAATCATATTTCTCCACTCCTCCCAAATCTATCCAACCTCCCTACACACCCATAATCCTGTTTTATTTTAAACCCATTGTCCACTAGTACGTTTTCTTTTATTTGCAAAATTATAACATAATTCCTCTTCTTTCCCTTCCTTCCTCCAATTATTGATACGTGTATATACATATGTGTATGTATATACATATGCATACCTATATATATACACATATACACTGTTCAGTCTATATAATGTTACTTGTATGTATGCATTTTCAGTGCTGGCCCTTTGGCATTGGATAGCCAATTGATGTTCTCTTTCCCTCGGAAGACTTTCTCATTCTTAGCATTCCTTAGTTGCTTGTAGTTCTTTGTGTGAGGCCTCCTGAGCTTTCATCCATCCACTTTGATATGTATATTGGTGTCATCTTTGTTCAGGTCGTCATGCTGATGAGTTCCGGACATTAGCAGAAGACAGTCTCACAGCACATTGCCTGATCCTCTTGCCTCTTACTATCTTTCCAGCCTCTCAATCCCAATGTTCCCTGAGGCTTAAATGTAGGAATATTTTTAAAGATGTACCCATTGGTACTGAGCTCCACAACTCTGCACTTTGATTAGTTATGGTTTTCTGCAAAGGTTTCCCTGCATCGCAAAGTGACCAGATTTCTTGATGGGACTACATACTTGGTAAGGACTACTCATATCTGTAGATGTATGGACATATGTTTAAATTGTTGTTAGGGATCATACCAGTTTAATAAAATGGCTCTTGGGTTGTCCTCTAAGGTTAACTAGCACTGAATAATTGGCTAGATTTTTGATATTCAGCATGAATCCTCTCTTGATAATTGGATATAAGTCTAGTTAGAGAGCTGTTGGTTACCATGAAGTTACACACACCCCTTTTATACTCTTAGGCTTGTATGTGTCATGCTGGTTATTGCTGTAGTTCCCAAACAACATAGCAGAGTAGGACTATTGGTTGGTTCCCTCCTTTGGAACCTTCATGCCACCTTTTGGTACCATGAAATCCGGTCCTCAGGAAAGAGGTCAGATCAGATCCAGGTCAGATCCTCTGTGTAAACTTCTTTCAAGTTTACACAACCTTTTTCAGAAGTGATGGGTATCAATTCAGGTCCTCATGTTTGTTCGATAAGCACTTTACCCACTGAGCCATCTCCCTAGACCACTTTAACCTTTAGCTTTGTTGCTAGTTTAAAACTCCAAGCTGTGGTTTCATTTCTTTGAAAAAGAAATCTGAGGATTGCTTACTGAAAGGTTAACAACTGAAAATTTGAGATGCTTCTTTGAGACTCTGCCTTCTGTTTACCTATTCCAACACAACTTCAAATGTGGGGAAGCTGGTCATGAGCAGCTTTGTGGAATTCAGGAACTTTGCAGCTTTAGGAGTCACTGAAGGACTTAGCAGAATAGCAAAGATGGCATCATATTTAGGGGTAGGACTATAATTTTTTCTTAGGACTTACTTTTGTTATTTATTTATGTATTTATTTATTTATTTATTTATTTATTTATTTATTTATGTGTTCTGCCTACATGTAAATCTGTAGATCACATGAATGTCTGGTACCTGATGAGGACAGAAAGGGATAACAGTTCTCTTGGAACTGGAATTATAGATGATTATAAACTGCCATATGAGTGCTGGGAATCAACACTAGGTCCTCTGGAAGAACATCTGGTGCTCTTATTCACTAAGATGTCTGTATCCACTTATCTATATGTAGAAGATAAAATGAGGAGAAAGGCTTGGAACTCTGTGGGACAGTTTGTACAAACTGCAGGTGGAGGACAGGTGAAAGACAAGCTGCAGAAAGGTGACAGTAGCGAGCTGCAGGAGGGAGGCAATAGGAAAGCCATAAGGGAACATTATTTTAAAAGATGTGCAGAGAATGGTGTCCATCTTCTCAAAGGTGGGGGCTGAAAACGCCTTCCCAGTTCAGTGGAGACATAGGACTAGTTCCTAACCACAACATGCAAAACAGAGGAATAAACCGTGAGCAGATAACAAAGACACTTCAGAAAATAGCAACACAGCTCCCCTCTGAACTCTTTCCTCAGCTGTTAGTCAAGGTACAGGGAAGTGGCGCTTAAGTTATTCATCTTTTGGTCTCTGACAGTCTCCTGGGCTAGATCAGGATGATTTCCATCCTTTATGTTGGAATTTTGCTTTTAATTATAGCAAACAATTTATAAAGGTTAATTTCAAAATTCCTAAACTGAGCAAAATTGTCACAGGACCTTCTTTTGGAATTTAGTTGTCCATCAACTAGTGAGAACATTGAATGTCTCCAAAAGCAGACTTCATGTGTGTCTGGAGAATCAGATCATCAGCTGGACTAGATCTCTCCCAAATGATAAAACCCACTTTGAAAGAAAAATGTCCTCATAGCTTGAGGGGAATTTTTATTTATTGTTCTTATTTCTTGGATTTGTAAGACCCCGTCGAGCCTTAGCTTACTGGAGACCCCCTGAGTGAATCACATGGGACCTGATCGATGCAAAGAGCATGAGGATTTTTATTCCAGTGCACCGGGGCCATCCCAAACCCTAAGGAAAGGAAGCGACCCCACACAACTTGTTCAGTGAGCTTTTATACAATTTTTAGGGCAGCAGCCATCAGACACGATGTGATTGGTAAAACAGTGTGACTTTTTAGACTGGTCTTTTTTTTTTTAAACTGATTGGTCTTTAGGGAATGAGGTGGCAAGGAGTTCCCTGGTCTGAAGGTGGGCAAAGGTCCACCCTGCAGAATGTGTCCCCACCTGCAGGTTGTTTCTCACCCTATGATCTGGGGAAAGTTAATTAGCCTTTTCTTTCAGGAGAGGTCAGCTACCTTCCTAAAGTTCCTGAGCTTATCTTATTAAGGAAAATCCTGGCCTCCCGGTGTTTTTCTGGGATGTCCCTGTTTACTCGGATATTACAGATTTACTAGTAAGTTTACTTCATAATAGCCAAGGTGATGTCATTTACAGTAAAACTGTCAAAAGCGCTCAATCTGTAAATTTTCTCTACTTACCTTTCGTAATAATCAGAATTCCATAGCTTGACATTCCTGGTAGGTTTTGCATTATCGCAGACTTATCACTTAATTTCTTATGACATCAGTAGCTCCGTTTATAAAAACAGCACTCAACAACATGTTCAGCAAAACATATTTTCTACACCATGGAATGGCAGTCGTTTTTTTTATTAAAATCCAGATAATAAACACTTTGAGATTAATAAGCCATATATGTCTTTGTTTCAACCATTCACTCTACTATTATGATAGGAATAGAGTCATATAGAACATGAAAACACATGATTAGAGTTGTAATCCAGCAAAATATTTTTATAAACTCAGACAGTGGGCCATATAGGCTATAGTTTACCAACCTTTGTTCCAAAGTGTAAGGTCAAGTTCTTCCACTTATAAAATTAGGCCTGTTGGAATCATCTGTTGAAAATATCTTCAAAAAGACAAAGTAAAATGATCAGCTACCACCAGTCACTGTGTGAGGAGAGTCATAAAATTTAACTCTCATGCTGCAAATGAGAAGAGCTAAGAAATATAAAAGCTAGCCAGTCTCGATCCTCAGTAGGTGGGTGAGAAAGTTTTGCTAAAAATCTACAAGAACTTTAAAAATCCTGTGCATAAGATGTATTTAAAATCTTTTATTAAAATTTTCCAATTTCTTGAAAATCTTTCCCTCTGCTCAAATGGAGGATCTGGAGGAGGAACAGGAAGGGTAGGAGCAGGAGGAGGAGGGGGAGCAGGAGGAGGAGTTGCTAGGAGAGCAGAAGGAGCTAAAGGTTCCAGACAATGGTTAGGACTCATGGGACCTTGAATTATGGTAAGGAAGAGACAGAGTTCTCAGAAGAAACCTCTCCTTCGTCAGACTTAAAGAATCACCGCAGTCACCGTGGGCATTGCTTGCCCAGCTGCCATCCGCCAGCTAGTATATGTGGTCAGTGTAACTTTCCATCTAGTTGAAGTTAACTTGGCTTGGCAGGGCTCTGTAGTGACCCTTGGCTGACTGCTTTGCCTGTTTCTACTGATGGCAGTGACTGTTATCAGGCACTCATTGAATTAGGCTAGCTTGTTCATCTTCCTATAGAAACCTTTTACCGTCCAACAAAGTGTCCCATCAAGTTTCCTAACCAGACTTTCGGCTCTTTCTGCAATCTACATGAATGGAAACCAAGTATACAGATGCTGCCAGAGAAATCTTAAATGGCTCAGGAAAAGACACCTCACAGATAGATGCCTCTCCCTGAGGTCATTGATTTATCTGGTTGGTACAACTGTGACCTGACCTGATATCTAGTGGCTTAAGGCAGCCTTATTTCCTATTACAAATGATGTCTTCTTGAGATGTATTGTTTATCTGCTAGCAAATGTGGGGAAATGACCATCTGATTTTTGTGAGATTGCCTCTACCCGCATCTCTCCTGTATCCCTCCTCTTTCTCCCCACAACTCCCTCTTGGTTTTTCTCAACTCTGTCTACCTCTCAGGCTCTAGAGCTAAAAGAGGAGTCAGTGGCCCTTTTACCAATCCCAGCTCCTTCTTTGCCATCTTCTATGGTACTAGCCTGGGGAATCATGATTTTCCCTACATTAACTGTTCTCTGAGTTTCTTAAGCTTAGCTGTTCACATGCTAACGTGAGCCAGGAAAGAACATCTATTTCGTTTGTTAGACGCTGTTTTGTTTCTCTCTGAATTCCTTGTGAGATGAACCATTATTTTCTGCCAGGTTAACGTATGAGGGGACTGTGTTTAGAGACGTAAGATAAAAATATTATAATACAAATGATAAGCAGAGGAATCTATTCTTCCAAAACATATCTCTGTTCATTGAGTGGAAATTTTTTTTGTTATTCAATAATCCTTTCCAGCTGAATAAAATGAAAGTAAACTCAGGAAAGGATGGGGCAAAAGCAGGAATGGGTGAGGAGCTAGAAGATGCAGGCCAAAGGGATGTCAATTAGAGCATGAAATCCAGGATTCAGTGCTGAAGAGAAGGAACTCCATAGTCAAGCCCTACACATCTGTGGTCAGATATTAGAATGGAGGAGAAGCTGAAACACAAATCAGACGCAATTCAGTAAACACTTCTGAACAGAATTATGAAATAATGAGCTTGTGCAGTGATTCTGGGTTTCCTAGAGATTAGGACTCAGAGTCATCAGCCTTCACTAATGGTACCAACAGACACTGAACCCTCTTCAGGAACAGATCATTGATTGACTTGCTTGTCCAGATGAGCCCCCTTGGCTGAAGAGATGAGACAGAAGAATCCAACTAAATGCCTCAGGAAGAACTGAAAAGCATACCTCTAGAGAAATTCACGTCTAAAAACACTCAGCGACTAAAGAGGAAGTTCATATTTGATTAAAAGATGGGTAATGGCTTGCAATCAGAAATGTATGCCTACAATTTAAATGCCATCTTGCTACCTACAAAAAGGCATGGAAAATCCATAAGTAATTTGCTCTTAGCTTTGAAGAATTCTATATGGTTTTCCAAGCATATTTTGTTCCTAATTGTTTCATCCTATGGCTGACCTCAACATTTCTTGAACATTTACTGCCTGGAAAAGAGCTAGCAGAAGATGTTAGTACAACAATGTAATCTTGCATTAAAATACTCCTCGGAGAAAGGTACAAACCCTTCATTAATCAGGTACACGGGAGTCACAAAACAATACCAGGCACTTGGAGAATATAGAATAACAATTAAAATTATTCCTATCCTCAAGGATATTAAGGTCTTATGGGACGAAAATAAAATATATAAAATAAACATAAATGTGCAAAGCAATCGTACGTGTGTGAGAGAGACAGAGACATAGAGACAGAGACAGAGTTAGTTAATTAGTTAGTTAATGAAATCAAGAATTAGACTGATTTTGGGGAGAATAGTTAGATAAACTTCAAAAAGATGGGTAAAGGAAATAAAGATTTAGGGTTTGGGGTCATGATTTATGTTCTTTTAGAGAAAAATCTTAGTTTTGTGATACTTAAATGCCTAATCCCACAGCATACAACCTCCAGTATCTAAGACATACCCTCAAGCACCCAAACTAATTGCAAAGTATGTATCGCTATCTACTTTTCCAATAAAAGTATTAAATTCAGTATTAGGGAGCATGCTAGACTGTGCTAGCAAATATATATGTATATGTACAAATATATATATACATATATATATATATACATATATATATATATATACACACACACACTAGGGTATAGGATTTTCCAAAAGAGGAGAAGGTAACCAGAGGAAAATAAGAAATCATATCCTTTGTCCAAAAGGGAAACCAAAAGACACATTCCATTAAAAAAAATAAAAATTATTAATATAGAAGATTCTAGAAAGACTTGGAAGGGCTCTGGAATTCTACAATCTGCTGTAATCATTTGCCTGGCCAAAAACCCACCCAGTAATTCTCTATAATATCTTGAAATAAAGAGAAAGAGAGAGATGTCCACGGGGACCCAAAACATTGAGCAATAATTCTTAAATCCATCCCCACCATATTATTCATCTCTGCCAGGGTCAGATTTGGCCACTGCATGGCTGGAGGTCTGGGCATGCTGTTCCCCGTTTTATTTTTACAATAGTTATGGAGCCCTTTATATTTTCAAGGGCCCTCCTGTCACTTATTACCTGCCAGTCCAGACCACCCACCCACATTCCCACACACAATATGTCCAGACACACCCACAAACACTCAGACTCTTTCAGTCTCATGGTGGCTTGGGATACGTGAAAGGCAGTTTGCTCTGAATGATGCTTTACACACTTGGAATTCCCCTCAAATAAATCCGTTTTCCTCTCTGGGGACCAATCTAAGGGTATTACCACTAGGCAAACATTTATAGAACACCTACTGGGTGTAAGGCACAGATCGATGTAGGGGCAAAAGGAAACTCACGGGGAGGAGGGGGTGGCGAATAGGGAGGGGGCGGCACAGCAATCCAAGAGCAATCTGCTGGGAGAGCTCCTTTGTTTCCTGGTAACCAGTTGTGTGTGAATGTGTGTGTGTGTGTGTGTGTATGTGTGTGTGTCTGTGTCTGTGTGTCTGTGTGTGTGTGTAAGACAGAGACAGAGAGATAGAGATACAAAGACAGACAAAGACAGAGAGACAGAAATAGACAGAGACAGAGGTACACAGGGGCAGACAGACATGACACACAGAGACGGAGACAATATTACTCTTTTCTACTTTCTGAACCCTTCAGGAGAGTGGTCACACAAATTCTAAAACAGTAAGAAGAAGGAAAACTCTTGTTCTGATTCAGAAAAAACAGACTTGGATGAAACCTCATTTCTCCACATCCAACAGACCAGTGCCTGGTGCACACAGAGGGGCCTGGCTGCTGGGGCGACTCTGGCTGTGGTGAGGCCTTCAGTCTTCCTCAGCCGTCCGGGCCTCAAGCCCTTAGGATAATTTATGAGGTGTCAGGATATTCTGACCACAAGGTCAGAATAGAATGGTTTTTACACTTCAACTGCCATGAAAGAGAAACAATTTAATTCTGTTTTCCTACCGCACTGTCTGTTTTCACAATGAACAGGGGATTTGGGTCGCCTGGAGATTATTTGTCTAAGCACAGACCAAGACGGCTGCTGAGATTTAAGATGTCTGATTCAGACTCCAGTTTCCTTCTGCTCCCTTCTCAGATAGGGAAAGGGGCATTTGCAGTTCTTACCATAGCAAAATTGGAATGAACCACATCTCACCCAGGCAGTGCTGTGTACTAGGGCACCAACCCAATTCCTAACGTCTCTCCATCTTCCTTCAAGGAGAGCCCAGTGAAGCAGCTCTCAAGCCTTGGGTTATGATCCCTGGTGGGGGAGAGGTGTCAAATGACCCTTTTGCCGGGGTTACATTACAGTTCATAACTAACAAAATTACAATTATGAAGTAGCAACAAAACTAATTTTGTAGTAGTTGGAGATCAGCACCACGTGAGGAATTGTAGTAAAGGGTCACAGCACTAGGAAGGTTGAGAGGCACTGGCCTAGTAAGATAGAAGCGCAAATGACCCCAGCGCCTGAGCTCGAACAGGCTAGTCCCTGCCAAGCACAGGCACTAAGGCTAAAGTAATGTTTCCCTTGGCTTAGAATTATAGCCTTCTGGCTCCTCCTGAAGCTACAGAATAGAGACATTCCACTGAGTAGCCTGAAGCTTTGCCTGCCAGGAAAACCACTAGAGAAGTCTCTGCATAGCAGTGTCATCCATATCTCATTGGGCTGCCGAGAAGCCAGGCAAGGTCAGTGTGCTTTCTCAGGACCCCATTAGCCTATTCCTGTGTCTGTTCTAGGGAGGTCATCTGTGAGTCAGTACTTGACAATGACTTCATTAGAGAATGCTCACCCAGGAAGCTCACCGGGGAGAGGGGGGGGCCGCTGAATACTCGTACTTGAAGCAGCAGACCTCACTGGGACAATTTTTATGATCTATGGGAAACTCATCTTTTGGGATTTGACTACATGACCGGCATCAGAAAGATGGACCAGAATTCATTTCGTCCAACTTTTAAATGTAAAGCTACTTTAAAAGACTGTAAGCGTATAGACTGATAGGCATCAGCCTTTCAAGAAACAGGGGGTGTTCATATGGGCCAAGACAATACTCCTAGGCTCTTAATCAGAGCATGTGGTGCTTCATTAACATGAACCAAGGGCTTTTGCTATCCTGGGTCTCCTTGTCATGGCTCCCATGAACAAGCTAGGCCAGAGATAGTGAGGAAGAAGCGATGAACTTTCCAGACAGTAGCCTCCATCAATCCACTCTTCCTTCTGGTGGGAAAACTTAGTAACTCAGTTGCAGGGAAGCTGTGCTGGCCGTTCTTAGTTTCCAGCTTGACTACATCTGGAAAATAGTCTGTGAGAGAGCAAAAGTACAATGTAGTGAAATAATGGACAGCCAGCATGTGAGATGAGCACAGTGAAATTAATGTCTAACCGGTATATATAATTAAATAAGCTCAGTATAGAACAAGAGAAGCTTACTGGAGGGATTTTCCTTGGAAGGCCTTCAAAATTCAAATGGATTTTTGTTAAGGTCACTATAAATTTATTTTCATTCTTTGGACATTTTAAATTAAGAATTGGTGTTACTTTTGAAGAGTAGTTGTCAATTTGAATGGGAAAATAAAACTTAGAGAAGTGAGGTGAGGACAGAAATAAGGCAAATGATTCACGCTTAGAACCCTGGCCAGCTTTCCCCAAAATTATTTCCTTGAACTAACCCACTCCTCTGAACTAGACCTCTCCTGAATTTAGGAATGAATGCTGTGTGGTAAGTGACCTCTAATAGTGCTCTTCTCTTCATGGTATTAGGAAAGTGTTCGGAGAAACAGTCTTTACTCTCGCCCTCTCACCCTCTCGTCCTGACCAGACAACTGTTCCCAAAGCCAGTTTAGGCTATGGATGGAGCCTTGGGTGACTTGACATTTAGTAAGCCTCGGTTTCAAAGTACTAAGTCAGACTAGACTGCTCCCCTTTCTGCGAAGCCAGTTTCTAAAGCCTGAGTTTTATGCTGCTTGCCCCAGCGATACCTTTCAAATTTACAGAGGATGATATTGACCCAAGCCAGGCAGTTGTATTGGAAAGAACATTGGATTGTAGACTAGATGGCATATGTTACAGCCTGATTTCCTTCTTAACTTGGTAAGTCATGTGATACTTGCGATCTTTAATTTCCACATGTGAACAAGAAAAAATTTGAGTGAGATGTATTACCTTAGAATGCCTTTCGTTTGGGACAGAGATAAAGTGTAGAGTTTACATACACAAGGCCATTGCTTCAATCTCACCACCAACAGAGTATGTGAAAATACAGTTGTAATCAGTTACATTCAGATAGATCCAGACCTACTACGCTTACACTTAACCTAGGATGATGTATATGGGAACAACCTTCTGCTTGTTTGTTCCATAAACAGGATAACTGGACTGCTGTCCCAAAGATGAGACTTCACCACCAAACACACCATCAAAAACACAAAAACAAAGTTCTGGAAGTACATTCTGCCAAATGACAGACATAAAAATTATGTCACTTCTAATTAAACCTTGGGTGTATCTTTAGGAGGAAGAGCCATAGCCTGTAAATCACACACTAAGCTGAGAAGTCTTTCAGAGGACTCATATGTATAATGAGGATTATACAAAAGCTGGAGAAAATGGCAGCATGTCTTTCCACTCTTCATGTTCCACTATAGGAACTGGGATATCAAAAGTCTTTTGTCCATGTCAATGAAGAATTGTATGCTCTGATAAAGATCCTAGGAGTGTTATCATGGCCCATATGAACAAGGTAGGCCCGAGACAGTGAGGAATAGACAATGAACATCCAGGTCAGCAGCAGCCATCAATCCACTCTTTTTTCTGGTAAGAAAACTTAATAACTCAGTTGCTGAGAAGCTGTGATGGCCGTCCTTGGTTGCCAACTTGACTACATCTGGAATGAACTATAATCCAAAAAGGGAAGGCATACCTGTGAGTGACATTTGCTTCATTTGAAATAGGAGGCTTCACTTATAGTCTAGATTTTAGAAGTCACAGCTTTAATCCAGATTTCTTGAGCTGGGATCTTGAGGAGTGAAGACGCATCTTTAATCTGGACCACACCTTCTGCTGAAAGCTTATATAAGAACATGGAAGAAGAAAGATTTTGTTCTTTGTCTGCTTGCTATTATCTTGCTAACAAGCCCATCCCTTCACTTGCTTTAGAGCCTACTTCTTGGGATTCTAGCATCTACTGAAGACCAGTTGAGATATCGAGCCTCATTGATTGAGCAACTTCTGAATTCTTGAACTTTTCATCTATAGATAGATTGTTGGATTACCTGAACCACAGCCTATAAGTCATTCTAAGAAAATCCCTTTGTGTGTGTGTGTGTGTGTGTGTGTGTGTGTGTGTGTGTGTGTGTGTGTGTGTGTGTGTGTGTGTGAGAGAGAGAGAGAGAGAGAGAGAGAGAGAGAGAGAGAGAGAGAGACAGAGACAGAGACAGAGACAGAGACAGAGAGATTCATTCTATAAATTTGTTACTCTAGAGAACCCTAGCTAATATAGAAGCCAAACTGAAACAGGGCTATTCATGACTCTGACAACTTCTCCTCCCATCCAACATATAACTGATATACATTTTCACATATCACTGTTATACATGTGCCCTTCCATCCTCTGCACAGTCTTGATTGTCAATTCCTATTAACTACTCTTTGAAACTTTTTAAATAGTCTTGCCATGACTTCAGTAGACCAGTTAGAGCAGACTCTGAAGATGTGAGACAACCTAGGTACTGTGTATATGATCTTAGGATCGATCTATAATACTTAGGATGAATTCTAGCTGACTTTGACAAAGCAGATGTGTATATAGATGGATCAAACAGTGGCCAGTGGCTTTGGACATGTTCATGTTCCTGTACCTTCCCACTGAGGAACTCTTGCATCAGTCCCTTCTTCTTCATGAGGATGCTGTCAATCATTTAGACAATTTTAATAATAAAAGTCTCTTAGACAAGATATTCTGAAATGTTTAAACTACATTGGTGGAGACCCCAGCTAGTCGTAAGGCGATGAAATTATAAATTCAAATGGATAAAAACAGAAAACTTGTGGTGAGCAGGTTTAAAATATTGGACTGTGGTGCTGAACTTGATTCAAGATCATTATCCGATCAATTTGTCAGCCAAAGTGGCTGAAGACTCCCAGACATCACATTATAAATATTGACAGAAAGCTATGTTTCCCAGGAAGCCACACTGCTCTGTGCAGATGATCATGTCATCACATGAAACCTACATGCTATAGAATAACAAAAGATCCCAGGAGGAAAAACAGACATAGAAGTGAACAAGAGGATACACCTCTACTGGACCAAATCTGCTCATTAATCATCTCAAAAGTTTGTAAAAAAATATATAATATGATTTGGGAAGTGTGAGATACCCACAGTACTTTTCTGTTCAGATTGTTGCTGTAATGTAAGTGGTAGGCAGGCTATTTGTCCAGCCCACTTATTTTGGATTTATTTAAGTTAAATTTCCTCAATAACTGCCAAGAAGGCAGTTCTTTGAGGAAGTCAGTAATGATGTCCAGAGAGTACTTATAGGTGAGTGTGAAAAACATGTCTTTGTATATACTTCCTATCAGACTATTTGTTGTTATAAAACATACCTGAGAGAATAATAGCTTAACAGGAGGAAGGATTCATAGTCCAGGGATTTACCATCCAAGGCACTTGCTTCCATTTGTTTCTGGGCCTAAGGTGACACAGAGCATCATTCTGAAGATCATCTAGGGAAACAGACTTGTTCACCTCATGACATTCAGGAAACAAAAGACGTGATCGTCAAATTCATACTCAAGCCTTCATCCAACAAAGCTCTACCTTCTTATTTATTATTTGTTTTACTTATTTATATCCCAAATACTGCCCTATTCCCTGTCTCCCCTCACAGAGTTCTTCTCCACATTCTCCCTCTTCTTCTCTTCTGAGAGGGTGCCCCTCCAGATAGCACCCCACCCTGGGGCATCAAGTCTCTACAGGACTGGGTGTATCTTCTCCCACTGAGGCTAGACAAGGCAGCCCCCTGTTACATATATGCCAGGAGGTTTTGGACCAGCCCATGCCTGCTCTTTGGTTGGTAGTTCAGTCTCTGGAAGTTCCCAGGGGTCCAAGTTGTTTGAAAGTGTTGGTCTTCCTATGGGATTGCTATCACCTTCAGTTATTTGAATCCATTCCCTAATTCTTCCACAGGGGTCTCCCAGACCTTAGTCTAGTGCCTAGCTACCAGTAACTACATCTGTCTCAGTTAGCTGCTGATAGGGTCTCTCGGAGCCATGCTAGGCTCCTGTCTGCAAGCACAACATAGCATCAGTAAATAGTGTTGCAGATTGGTGCTTGCCCACGGAATGGATCCAAAGGTAGGCCAGACACTGCTCAGACATTCCTTCAGTCTCTGCTCCAGTTTTGTCCCTGTATTTCTTTTAGACAGGAGCAATTTTGGCTTGAACGTTTTGGGTAGGTGTTCTCATCCCTCCACTGGGGATCTTGTCTGACTACTGGAGGTGGCCTCTTCAGGTTCCATATCCCCACTGTTGGGCGCCCACACTGAGCCCTGGGAGCCTCCCCCATCCCATGTCTCTGAAACTCTACCTTCTGTAGTAACACAACTTGCCTAACGCGTGCTTGAAGTTAGAATCCATTGATGGAGTAAATCACTGAATGTGTCAGAACCCCTTGACTTACTCTGGAAACTCCCCCACAGGCATATCTAGAGGTGGGCTTCATTAATCTCACAAGAACCTCTCCTATCAAATTAACAATCAGGATTAACCACCTCATTGTTAAACTTACTTTAAAGTAAAATATATAATTAGAGCTGTTGATATGATTATTTAAATGAGCCAATCATTGCATATAAAGTAGATATGCATAAGTAACATTTTTAGGATAATATAGTAACCAAAATTGAAATTCTAAATCTACCTTTTTCTGGCCATATAATCTAGGGGAATGTTTTCAAGTATCTGTGCCACAATTTCTTCTCTTGAAAAAACATAATAATAACAGATCCTAACTTTGGCAGTTACAGTGGTTATGTGAATTAGTAAAGGAGAAATGGCAGGGCACTGCCACACAGCATTATATAATAACAATGCTGTTATTACTACTAGTATTGAATATCTGAAGTGGTAGACTATCCTTAAGGCCATTGACATCCTGAACTGGGTGGTGTCAGGATCTTTCAGGACTTTTTAGACCCCTGTAATTATGCTTTTTTTCAGGACATGTTAATTATGTGGCACTTGTAAAGCTTCATGCATCGTTAAGGACACCTGATTATGTTCTTGTATAACTATCCATTTCTCAGAAAAATAAAATTTGTCTTATTCTTTAACTTTGTATCCATCTCTCTTAGTTTCCTGTGCAAACAGTTCCTGGTATTTAAATTAAAATACTAATACAATGTTTGTAATCTTGAAAGAAAGAAGAAACTATAATCTTCCATAGCATGCTAGCTTTCTAACCATTTCCTGGCAAAATATCCCATTCAGATTTGCTCTCAGTTGAAGGAAATTAAGAAGATTCAACAGCATTCAATGGGTTCATAAAAGCCTTACTTAAAACAGAAGTTATGTAACGAACTCTCTTGGGAAAATGCTTTGAGATGCAGGCTGCAGATCCAAGATGCAGGATCACAAGGCTCAGGTTTGAACTGAGCCATGGATGTGATAAAGGAAAAATAGATGTGCAAATGGACAGACATACAGATGGCAGTTTGAATGGGCCGTTCTAATGGTGGGAACCAGGCAGAGATGAAGGCTCTCAGACATTGAGGAGACTGCTATTGCTTTGATGCACACTGGGTAGTCAGGTGACAGATAATTGTTTTGTTCTTGATGGAGTGTAGGTGAGAGAGTATTGTAATCTTCTTTACATTTACCTTAGGCCTGGTTTTCCTAATGGGGTTTTAATAAATTCATGTGCTTATATGATTCCTGTTAACTTTGATAAGTCTATAGGATAGCACCCTGTTGGCTGTGGTAAGTCTATAGGATGGTACCATTTTGGCTTCAGTAAGTCATGGGATATTGCTTTTTTGACTTTGGTAAAACTATGAGATAGTACTCTGTTGGCTTCTAGGAACAGATTACTCAGCATGTCTGTGACTTATGAGTGGTGCTGAGCGCATGGTGCTGTTCCAATGTTCACCAAGATGAAGAGTTTCCCTGCTTCTACATTTCCTCTCAAAACAGTCAAGCACAGTGGACTCTCCACAGCAAAACACAACCTGACATGAACTCTTCTTTGCAAATGATCAGAGGTGGCTATACTAACAGCCAGGCCTCTGACACAGCTCTGGCTTAAGAACTTTCCCTAGAGAAAGTTTACTGAGAAGCAAGTAGGGGGAGTTTCTATAAACTGCTTTTTTTCATATTAGGAGCAGGAGGAGGAGGAGCAGGAGCAGGAGGAGGAGGAAGAGGAGGAGGAAGAAGAGAAGAAAGAGGAGGAAGAGGAGGAGGAAGAAGAGAAGAAAGAGGAGGAGGAGGAGAAGAAGAAGAAGAAGAAGAAGAAGAAGAAGAAGAAGAAGAAGAAGAAGAAGAAGAAGAAGAAGAAGAAGAAGA
>JADRCD010233559.1:20000-23840 GCA_019843815.1 Montemys delectorum | reverse complement strand
GAAGAAGAAGAAGAAGAAGAAGAAGAAGAAGAAGAAGAAGAAGAAGACCACAGATTTTTTCCTTCTGCCTCCAAATGTAATTTGTTGAGAATGTGATGCTAGGAGCTGCCTCAGGCCCCCCACCATAAGACACATTTCTAAGGAACAAAAACCAATGTGCTTAAAATGGTAGAGTAGAAAGAAAGAAGGGGGGTTCTGATGATGCCACTGAGTCACTGTCATCACACCAGGACAATCTATCTCTAATTTTTTAAAAGTAAAGCACAGAAGATAATTCTATCTTCTTTTATATGATAGCTGATTCCAACTAACACAAATATGCATGTTTGCAAGGCACTCAGACCCCTTTGCAAGAGCACATTTATTCATCCTTGAACAGCCCCCATGATGTCAAACAAATATGTCTAATAAACAATGATTTATTAGCAAGACCTTGCCATATTTCAGAGCACCACACCCCAATCTTATTTCTTCCTTACAGATCGGAATTCTATTAAATCTTATTTTGTTCTTTGTTTAACTTATTTGATTACTAAATGTTATGATTATCCTATGCCAGCTAACTTCAAATTTTCAAGAGTTAAATTTGTTTTAGTCTCTCAAATCACTATGTTAATTGTAAATGTGTTTTGCTTTTCATGTCCTTACCCATAATTATCATCCTTTCCTAGAAAGAGTTTGATTCAAAGCATGAATTTGGAGCCAGAAAGACCCAGAGTCTATTTATGAGCCATGCGATTAGGTAAGCTATTTTCTGCAGCACTTAATTTTCTCACCTAAGGAGCAACATCTGGATCTGTTACAAAGATGAAATGAGAAAATGCAGCACTGGTCCTTAGCACAGAGGATGGTCTCAAAAAAAAAAAAAAATGAGCGGTAGAACACTGGAGGACATGAAGACACACCATTTGAAAGTAAAGGGGAGAAAAGGATCCAAGGAGGGCAAACAGCAAAGGATCAAAAGAAGTAGACCAAGAAGAAAACGTAGGAGGCCTTGGAAGACAAAGGGAAGAGGAAGAAAAGAAAGATGAGGAAGAGGAAGCGTGGTGATGGTAATGACTGGAAGAGGGAAAAGAGACAGACACTATGTAGAAACGGAGGATAAGAGAGAAAATAATTAAATTACGTTTGAGAACCCAAACAAAGTTATTATGTTTTTCAGCACAATGTGACTCCCCTGCCCAAAGCGTCCATGTTCTAAATGGTTGACACTCTCTCGTGCAACTTGAATCTTGTCACTCCAAAGATCACTACAAAGAAAATGAATCTTTCATAAAATGTTTATAATCCTTGGGCAATAATCCTCATATTTCAAAGGAATGATTGATTTATGATGATTCCATTACAATTGCAGAACTTGGAGAAGTCACTGGAGTATGTTTATTCAAATGCGTCACAGCTAAGTTAAGCAAGTGGAAAATGAAAATGAGTGATTTACTGGATTTCTTCTCTAATGGTCTGGAGTTCTTGATCAGTGATCCGAGGCAAGGGAAGAGAGCCTTTTCTCCTTATACAAAAAGAAGTTCTTGGCAGTGAGGGCTGAGAAAAAGCCTCTCGTTTGCTATCCAAATGCTTATATTCTTGACAGAGAACCTGAAAAACAGACTGAATTATGCACTCAGGTGTGGGTTAGAGAGGGTAGTGTTTCTTTCTTTCTTGGGTTTGTTTGAGGGTAAGTAGTAGTTCTCTGTTTGTCTTCCCATGGCTCATCCACAGCTATGAGAATCACATGCAGGCTTTCCTTCCTGTCCTACACATCTAATGTTTCCAGGATCCCTTTGCATATATTTAAGCCTGAAGTTTCTGACTTTCCTCAATGACTATACTCTCACAAGATCCCCTCCATTTCTGGTCATTTCATCATTGCCAACTATTTCTCAGACTGGTCCATGGACATGACTGCTATTCTCATCCTTCTCTGTATAAAGCTAGAGATCAGCTAATATTGCCCTTCATCACAGTACCCTAACCCTCATCCTTTAGACCTGATGTCATTGCCTTCCACATTTCAACTCTCAACTGTGAGACCTTGTTACTTTGCATCCTACTTCCAGTAGAGTGACTTCACCCAAGACAGATAAAAGATGAAAACTATTAGTTTGAATTAATAGTGGAGAAAGTGGAGACATCTCATCTTTGTAGTGCAGAAGATGTGTGGATCATTTGTTGTGAGTAGCCCCTGGGGAAGGAGAGATTCCAAGTTCAACGTTTATGTGGCACATTTTTCAATTAGACAGTACACTGTATGGCATTTCCCTTCCTCCCGTAGCCCTCTCTCTTTTATTACCACATGACTTCATCTCCCTGTGTGACTGACAGAGCCCATTGGGCTCAACACTGATAAAAAACATCTGTGGGGGAAAAAATTGCAATTTAGAAAACAATTAAGTACATCAGTTTCAATTCATTTACTTGCCCAGAAAGGAGGAAAACCTATTTCAAAGAGGTAACTTGATCTGCAGTGCTCTAGGATTAAAGGGCAAATAGATCTGTGTTTTCCAGGTTCCAGGCAGCATGGAATGTGTTTTAGCTCAGAGATCTACATGTGAATGAAAACCTCTAGGTTGCAAACTTTAACAAAGAATACACCACCAAGCATCTCTCTGGTTTTCTGACTTCTCATTTTAATGATTTTTTTTCTATTCTTCCTGAATTCCAAGGAACTTAAGTGCTTTCTTGAAGGATGTGTTTCCCTCTATCAAATGTTCACCAGATGCTCTATGTTATAGGAGCTCGATGAGTGAACCCTGGTTTACAGTTAAAGGTCATATCTGAAGGGCTGTATGTGTGTTTGTGTGTGTGCTGAGTGTGAGTGTATGTGTGCATATGTACAAATGTGCCTGTGTATGTGTGATGTGTGTGCATATGTGGGCATGTGTGCATGTGTGTATATATATGGTGTATGTGCTACATGTGACCATATGTGTACATGTGTACATGTTGTATGTGTGCAAGTATATGTGGGCATGTATGCATATGATATGTGATGTGTGTGTGCCAAGTATAAGGGTGTATGTATTGAGTGTGAGTATTTGTGTACATGTGTGCTAAGTGTGTTAAGTGTATGTATGCATGTGTACATGTGTATATGTGATATGTGTATGCATGTGTGAGTGTATATGTTGTGTGTGTGTGTGTGTGTACTATATGTGAGCATATTTGCACATGTGTGCATCTGTGCATGTATATATGTGGTGTGTGGTGTGTGTGATATGTACATGTATATATGTGGTGTGTGTATTGTGTGCTGAGTGTATGTGAGTATGTGTGTGCATGTATATATGTGATGTGTGTGAGTGTATGTGAGCATGCATGCATGTGTATATGTTGTGTGTGTGCTAAATATGAGTATATATGTACATGTGTGCATGCATATATGTGATGTGTATGTTTCTGCATGTATGAGTATATATGAGCATGCATGCATGTGTGTATGATATGTGTATGTTAAATGTGAGTATATGTATGCATGTGTGTATGTGTGTGTTTGTGTGTGTGCTGAGTATAAGTGTATGTGTGTGTACATATATATGGAGTGTGTGTGTGTGTGTGTGTGTGTGTGTGTGGTATGTAAAACCAACAATATAATCAAGGGAATGAGCATATTTCTTACTAAAAGCATCCATTCTCACTGCAATGGACACTTCATTTAGAGTTAATCATATTCTCTAATCAGCACCATTAAAAATACCTTATCATTCCTACATTTCCTCCCAAAAGTTGATGTCTTCTATTTTATAACAGTTAGATGTTCCTTGCATCCATGAAAAAGAAATAATTTTCAAGTTTCTATTTTCAAGTTTTCTAAACTCATCTCCTAGATATCAAATACAAAAAAAA
>JADRCD010233559.1:0-17500 GCA_019843815.1 Montemys delectorum | reverse complement strand
TGGAATAGACCAGAAGGACTGTATCTATGGAATCCAGAAAACCCCAGTTTCCCCATATCTGGCACCCATCTTTAACATCATCAAAATTCAATAAGCAAATTCCAAACCAGAATTGTCACACTGGTCTGAAACCAGGGGGTCATTGTGGAACAAGAAGACCTATATAATAAAATTCTCTATGCTAATTGAAAGAAAGCACATTGTCCATCTAAGCATCAACTTTTATTCATAAAATACCCCCATCTCACTGGTAAAATAGCACAATCTACTGCAACAGACATATCAGACCATTTTTCAAGAGTCCCCTGTAACTTAGAGTAGCTTCACATGTGGCCCATCTTCAGCAGATTGCCACATGTGTTGGTACTAACTCTTTCCCAGAGTTACAGAAGCAGGGAAGGCTAACCTGGATTGGTAATAAATATGAAGATGCAGAGCACCAGTTGACCTTCAGAACTAAAAACGTTTGATGTATTCACCAGAAAAGACTGCCTGGACATGGATTTAAGCCAATAGAAAAATCTCTAGTCACCAGATAACTACACTAGGATTCTGGATCCCAGCGTATCCCCAAGTCTTTCTCAAGGTGAGGTTTTAAGCATCTTGTCCTGAGTTGATGTACATCAGTTAACAAGAATAGGTAACCAGAAGAATACAGAAGCCTAAAGGCAGTGATATTCCATTTAGAGACTTTCCCAGAACTATGGACTTTGATAGATTAGATCTTTGATTTCATTTTTGGGAGGTACTGCAGTCTACATGGTGAGTTTTACAGCCTGAATGGTACTTCCATCATGGAGTCAGTTTTGCTAAGGTCTGGGGTCCTACCAAGGTCTGGGCCCTCCTATAAGAGTATAATAGATATCTACTATGAATCCCAACATCTTGGAAATAAAGGGAAAGCAAATGAAGAAGAAACCCACAGCCTACTCACTACAACCTTTGTTCACAAGTTTTGTATTTACACTTTGTTTGAGTTTGTTTGCTTGTTTGTTTGTTTGTTTTATACCTTGAGGGTTGCATTTCACTTACTTACTAACTCCATTAATATTTACCCGGTGCTCTGTTGAATAGCAAGAAAATGAGAAGAGCACGATACAGGCAATATCTTCAAGAATACACATTATTGTAGAACAGAGATAAAAGCAAAGGGAGAGCCCAGCCCACTGCTGTTGGCTGAGGAAATAATGTTGAGACTGAAGGCAACACCAGAGCACTCCAGTGCCCCTCCCAGATAGTGGTTGTTTAATTAGCCTATTAACTTTCAGCTTTGACCTAAACAATTGAAAGCAAACAAAAAAAAAATATAATATAGGGAAAGGTAACTGGGGATTGAACCTATGGCTTAGGAAAGCTAGGCAATTACTCTACCACTGAATTACATCAGCCACAGAGAGTACAGAACTCACTATGTAAAACAGGCTGGTCTTTAACTTGCTTACAATCCTCCCGACTCTGCCCCCAGCATAGAGCTCACTAGGTAAAAGGGGCTGGTCTTGAACTTTCTATAATTCCCTGACTTTGCCCCAAGAATAGAGACCACTAGGTAAAAAGGGCTGGTCTTGAACTTGCTACAATTCCTTGACTTTGCCCAAGCATAAAGCTCATTTTGTAAATAGGGCTGGTCTTGAACTTGCTACAGTCCTCGTGACTCTTCCCCATAGTGGCCATTTCCATAACACCTCTTGTTCCTGAGCCTACAGTGGTTGGTATTCTGTTGCCACAGGAGAGAAAGTCACATCATTAGTGGTATCTTAGTGAGGCTGGCATAGGCTTGGGTCCTGGAAAGCTTCTTACGAAGGACAGAAAACAGCAACAGATTTTGTCCAATGCGGCCTACCTGAGACTCTGGGTACTTCCTGTACTCCACCCATTAGCCTGCAATTACCTTACTTGACAGCCCCTTTGACACTGCAAAGCTTATATTATCTTGCTCTTTTTCTTGTGTTAAAACCCAATCAACAGATTGCACATATTCAAGGCGTAGGTCATGTATGTTCAAGGTATGCATAATGACTTTACATCCATATATACCTGATAATGATACTCACATTCAAATTAACAAATCCTTCCATCTCAGATCTCAAGAATTCTTTCACCATGAGACTAGAACTTTGTTGAAGACTGCTGCTGCTGCTGCTGCTGCTGCTGCTGCTGCTGCTGCTGCAAGTAAAACCTAGATGTGTTACTGATGCAGCATAGAGCTCATTATGTAAAAGGGGCTGATCTTGAACTTGCTACAGTCCTCTGACTCTACCCCTCACAATCCTGACATCACAAGTTTGTGCTACAACACTCGGCTAAATATAGCTGTTGGAGCAAGTTCCTTACTAGAAGGAGAAATAGTTTAGAAGATGACTTCCAAGGAGCAAAAAGGTAGGCTAAAACACAAGGTTAGTATTTAAATCAGGAGAACATGATTACATGATTATTTTTTAAAATCTGCCTAGTCTGTGCTGTTGTTTCCAGAACACATAAACAATAAAGATTGTCTCAATAGATTATATTTATATATCTGTGCATACTTACTCATGCATATATATGTAACACTAATAATCAAAGAAAAGGAGGCTATCAATTTGAGGGTGGGGAGACATGGAAGAGGTTGGTGGGATGAGTCTTGGGCAAGGTAGGAAGAAGGTAATGGAAGGGGGAAATTGATGTAATTCTATATTAATTAAAATATATAAACAAAATAAAAAAGAATCTGCCCAGGTAACAAATTCTAAGATAGATAGATAGATAGATAGATAGATAGATAGATAGATAGATAGATAGATAGTCCTAAATTTCAAAGGAAAGTGAACTGTTTAAGCACTTGTGTTCTGAGCCATCTGATCTCACCTTTCTTTCTGATCATCATGGCATTGCATCTGAAATGTGAGAGAGTGCTTTGATCATTGCATAGTAAGCTGCATACTAGCGCCTACTCCAAGACTCCTCCTAGCCAAGAGTCTAATATCTTATGCTAGATATCTTGGTGTCCTCACTCATAAGCCATTTGTTCTGTGGCCAACCCTTGAGGCTTCAGGCTCTGCACACATACCAGAAAGAGCTGGAGTTCCTTACTAATCTCTGTATATGCTGTGTCCTTGGATTAGCAACCACAGAAATGCAATCCCTGTGGTGAGGAATAAAAAACCTGGCCTGTATAAAGATGAGCCAAAGAAGTTCTGCATTTCTGAGAACAGTTGTCCTGGCTTCTCATCTCTCCCAGGCATCCTGTGATGAATCAGGAAAAATATTCCTACATTCCTAGTGCCAATAAATCATCCCTCACTCCAGGTTGTCCAAAGGTTTTCTTCTAACATAATTTGACATTTCTGCCCATATTCAGTACCAGGGGAGCATTCTCCTGGAATAAAAAAGGAAAAAGAACTTAGGTTCTGAATTACAAAATTTGGATACTTTTCCCAGAGTGAAAATTATAGGCTCTAGAAAAGATCCAATTTGTCACAATTTATCTCGTCTTCCTGTTGTGCTCATTATGCATAGTTAGAACTCCATGTTATAGGGTTTGATTATAAAGATGAGAAGAGCTGTTTAGACTGAAATGTGGGACTATGAAGGAAGATCCTGAGACAGTATCAAACTTTAGAGAGCTAGTAGGCATAAAGGCAATTTTTTCAAGGGACTCTAGTTAGAGTGATTTTACATTAGCCAGCGAATTTCCTTCAAGTCATCCATCATCTCTAGATCTTATAGTCTTTCCACCTCCTCTTCAATGTATAGCTTCAAGCCTTGGGGGTAGGGGTTTGATAAAGATGCCCGTTTAAGTCTGCATGCCACCAAAGTAGCTTACTCCAAGTAGAAACCTCTCTGGTGAGAGTTGATCAATGTCCTGATCCATAGGTACAGCGATATGTCATAGGACGTCATTTTATTGTTGTGTTTCTTTAGCAGAATAATAGTGTTAGCTTTTTCCCTAGGATCTGTCGAGTTCCAGACTCCTGCCTACTTTAGTAGTGTCAGATATGGATTTTAACTCATGTAGTGGACCTTAAATCCCATCAAAAAGTGGTTGATTACTCTCATAACATTTGTGCCCCTATTGTACCAATCTCTCTTGTAGGCTTGTTGCTGTTGTAGGTTACAGGATTTGTAGATAGATAATGTTGAAGGCTACTTTTCTCTTCCATGGAAAGTATCTTCCAGTACCATGAATTTTAGAGAGTAGGAGTGAAGTTTCTGTTTGGCTACTGGGTCCACTTCATATTTGATAATAGGACTTAAGTTCTCTCTTCAGCTATGTGGTGATGAAGAGTAACCAAAAGCCTTAGCAACAGCTTGTGATATTTGAGGGTGGTCTATGGGACCCCTTTGGCCAATGTCTCAACAAGATCTAACCTGTTCTAGATATAACAAGACTAATACACATATGAACTTACAGAGACCATGGCAACATGCACAAGACTTAGGTTCAAACCAGATAAATTCCAAGCACCAAGAAAGGAAACTGGACACAAAGTGCCACTCCTAACCAGGAAGCTATTTGTAACTGATATACACTGAGAAAGTGAAAATCATTTTTCACCAGTGGGATGTTACTGAATATATCAACCACATTCTAGGACAGGTCCTACGTGCAGAAGTAGTTGGCAAACATAAAACAGAGTCTATATTTTTGGCATGCTTTTTGTTTTGTTTCGGTATTTTTGCCTTATTGTTTTTTCTAGTTGTTTTTAGTGTGTGTGTGTGTGTGTGTGTGTGTGTGTGTGTGTGTGTGTGTGTGTGTATGTGTGTACAGAGTAGGGGGAGAGCATGAAATTGGGTAAGTGGGAAGGTAAGAAGAGTCTGAGAGGAGTTGTGGAAAAAAAAGAACATGATCAATGCTTTTAGAATATTCATAGAAGTGCTTTGTATATATCGACAAATGTTTTGTTGTTATTGTTATAGTTACAGAACATTAGAAGTCTGAGTAGTGATGGAAAACACACAAAGAGAAAAAAGACATCAAAGTAGAAGGGGGACATATTGGAAAAAATAAGAGCTCCTATGGGAAAGAGCAAGAGAGGAAGATGGGGTAAAGGCAACTAAAATTCATTATAAACACGTGTGAAACCATAAAATAAAAAAAATCAATTTAATATATTTTTATTTAAAAATATCTTTCCAAAATGAACTCCAGTTCTGAGAATGAATATTCCCAGTTTTCTTTGAATACATATTTCATTTACAAAGTGAGCAAAGTGAGAGAGTTTCATGGATTTCAAAAAAAGCAATATAAATGATGATAACTTTACCATTATAATAAATACCAAAATACCTCTTTAGTAAAGATTTTTGAAAAATGGCTTAACATAGTATATTAGGAAAGAAGGAAGGTAAACCTCATCAAGGCATGGAGAGAGAGCAAATCTAAGAGCAGGTCCAGGTTTTAACAGCAGAGGGTCAGCAGGTCTTGCATAGTAGGTATTTGCCTTTGGCCTCCTCTAGAGTACCTGAGAACCAGCCAACCTGGATTTATCTTTCCACGAAGTCTAGCTCTCCAAACCAGAAGTCTGCTACAGTGGGATGACGTCAGCATTCAGCTCTAGACCTTCTTGAGAGTTCATTCCTCCAAAGAAGAACTAGAATATTCTAACATGTGTAAGTGTTTGAAGGATGTGGTTGGGATTAAAGGAACTGAGAAACATTTCTAAGACAAGTTTATGGAATTGCATTTGCCAACCTACTTACAAGGTTCAGGATAGTTCAGGAAACATATTGTCATCGCTAGTGTTTATTTAAAGGACACATACTTTAGTACTCAGTATACCTAGTATTCAGTCCAAGATAGATCCTTTAACCAGTCACGTGGATTAGGGCTATGTTGTTAAATTTGGTTTCTAAATCTGTAAGATACAAACTTCTGGATAAGATTGTGGGAATAATTAATGATAAATGTGCATAACATAACATTTCCTGTGTTCTTTCTACTAGGATTATCCATGCATTTGAAGGAAAAAATAAAAGTGAGGAGATATCAGAGAAAATTCCTCTAATTTTAGAGACAGGGAAATGGCCAAAAACTTGGGTTTTTTTTTTTCATTTTATTTATTTTTATTTTTTATTAATCCTTCCATTTGTTTAAATCTCAAATGATATCCTCCTTCTTGGTTACCCCACACACACAACCTCCCTATCCCACATCCACCCTGTACCCCCTCCCCTTTGCCTCTATAAGTGTGCTCACCCATCCACCCACCCACTCCCTCTCCACTGCTCCAGCATCTCCCTACACTGGGGCATCAAACCTTCTATGGGCAAATTAAGGAGCATGCTGGAAAATCTAAATGCTAATTTATTTACCTCCAAGCATCATGTTAATGTCTGCATCCAAATAGCACATGATGTTGTCTGCCACACCTAAAACATGAGCAGGCACTAGGGAAAGACTGAGACAGAGGCAGTGAATGACCACAGTGAAACAATTTGGTGCCAGCAGGGTAGTTGGTCATGTGAACAGGTGGCATGAAGACCCACCCCTGACTTTGGCCCTGTAGGTAGTTGATGGCTGTTAGAAGGAGGATCAGTTTTCCTTAAGGATGTAATCTCTGGTAAATGGACCACACTCTAGTAGATGGCCCAACACACAGGAGTATGAAGGTAACACAAATTGACTTGATGGCTTGCTACAGGGAAAGAACACAATATTGGGCAAGGAACAAAGATGGAGGCAGATCTGGGAGAAGTTGTGGAGGGTCAGATCAAAACACAGGGTTTGAAATCCTCAAAGTACTGACACAAATAATTTTAAAAGAACACGAGAAATGTTAACTAGGTCCAATTTAATACTCAGAAAGGTCAAATGAATGAGACACAATATTCCATTAGATACCTCATTGTTTAAAGGCCTTGGCCCTCATAATTTAAGTTTGTTTTAACAACATATATTATCAGAGAACACTTGGCAGATGCAAAGGCTCTGCCTACCACATCCGTTTTCTTTCTTAACAAGTATTTCTGGAGAGAAGAACCAGACATCTTCCTTGATCCGTTTCTTCTTATAAAAACTTCAATACTTTCTATATTCCTATGATACAGGAAAACTATATACTTTCTCTTGCCAAGGCTCCATATGCAGGTATGAGTTTCCTTCCTCCCCCTGAAAAAGAATTTTTTAAACCTTAGTTTAAGAGACTGTTAAATTGATTTTTCTACTGTACTTTATATGAATTTAAATGTATTATCATCATCACCATAATCACTA
Organism: Montemys delectorum; assembly: GCA_019843815.1. Lineage (NCBI taxonomy): Eukaryota > Metazoa > Chordata > Mammalia > Rodentia > Muridae > Montemys > Montemys delectorum. The sequence goes on along the minus strand of JADRCD010233559.1, from coordinate 10,308 downwards.
CTACTATTACTACTACTACTATTGTTATTAAATCTCAGTCGCAGAAGACACTAGAGACACTTTTGGGGAACCCTTGCATGTTTTCCTCCATTATCCTTAGATTTTACCTATAGCCAGAGCTGGAAAAGGATGAACCATGAATGCACGTTTAGATGGTGTGGACTAATTCTCTAGCTGCAGTTGATTCGATAAAACATGAGATCTGAACCTATGCGAGGATGATTGGAACCAGTCAATTAAAACTTGGAAGATTAGTTGCTCTGTTAGTCATCCCCTATTGATGAGAAATCTGGGATCCTGAAATTGACCAGGTTTTCTGTTGTGTGGACCAGGACTGAGTGAATGTCCGCCCACATGGGGAAGGAATAGCTGCAAAGCCTGTTTCAGAGGGGCACAAAAGCTTGCCATGGAAAGGGTCTGTTTCCAAAGGTCTAGTGTTGTGTTAGTGTTGTGTTATCTTGATTTGCCTCCAAACACCCAGATGCATTCTTGACCTTAAGTTTGCATCCATTTGCTACACATTAATCCTTTCACCCAACTACACCTGTGACCTGTGGCCTAGATGAAGGAAGATGTTCACAGGACCAGGCCTTTGGGAATCCTAGTGCAGTCCCCAGTTCCAGCTGCCTCCTATGTCTCCTAGTCCCACATGCTGTGAGACCCCTCCATCACACATTCCTGCCACAACATGCTTCTCCTTCCTTACCCTGATAGATAAGACCTTCAGAAGCCACATGCCAGAGATATTTCTGCCAGCTTTGTCCCAGTGACATGAAAGTAGCTAGAACAGACCCCACCCTAGCTTCATGGATCTCACCCCAGTGTCCTTGGTTGATTTTTGGCATTTCTTCTCAACAGTCAGGTATTCCAGAGTGTGCCCTGGGTCTTCGAGGCTCATCCCTTGTCCCCTTCTCTGTTTTTCTTCATTGCTTTGGTACTTTGGTCCAGAATCACAATCATAAAAACTAAACTGCACTTGTGTTTCTAACCTTTCAGCTCAGCCCAAAACTTTCCTCTTAGACTTTAAACTTCCATGGTCACTGGGTTCCTCTGCATTTTTCTTGGTGGCATGTCAAAACCGACATTCTTGAGTTTAAGTTTTTCTAATGTCTGGCCAATGGACATGAAAAGTGTTTTATCGTTGACTTTTTGTATATCAATGACAGAAGCTACATCCTTCTACTATTTCAGACTAAATATTTCTGCTTCACTGACTCAGTTCTTTACACTCTCCCCCATACCAATCAGTCAATAAATGCAATAGTAAGTTTTAGATATCACATTCTAAATACCTCTTAGTACCTCCATGGCCACCTCTCCAGGTCAAGCAGCTAATGTCACTTCCCAGAAGTGTTACAGCATTTTAATATAGTGGTCAACTAAAACTTTTTCAAAGCCATTCATAGATATCTTCTACTCTTTGGGCCATGCAGTCACTTGAACACCTCCCTGTTGCTCTAATGTGACCACAGTGTTCTGGATCAATGTTGATTTACAAAGAGCAACAAAACCTATGTGGATCACAAGTTAACAGTTTTGCCAACCCCTAACTCAACTCCTCTCCTTGCTTCCATCTCTATCTAGTCACCTTTTTGCAGCACAGCAGCCAGGGGGTTCCTTTGCAAACAAAAGTCACATCGTGTCAATCCCTGTCTCAAAAGGGCAATACACCCTGTTCTCACTCAGAATAAATGTCCTTTCAGTGATCAAGACCTTATGGGACAACCCTGAGTGCATCTCTGTATCTTGTATCTTATGACATTCCTCTTCCCCCTTGTGCTCACCTTCTTGCTGCTTCTCAAGACGTTTGCACTACCTGTTCTCTTCTCCCAGGTATCTACAGAGCTTATTTATGTCTTTATATTCACATCTCAACTGTCCTTCAGTGAAGCCAATGCTGACCACTCTTTGAAATTACAATCCTTCTTTACTATGCTCAACCTTCTGCTGTGCTACTCTGCTTTCTCAAAAAGTTACCACATGCTAGCATTGAAACGAAGTAGGTTTGTTCATTGCCTCTCCGTCTCATGGAGAATTTAAGCTCCACAGAGCCAACGGACTTATTCTAGCTTGAGCTTTTAGAGCAGCAGCTGCACATAGTAGGCATTCAAGGAATGTGCTGAATGGATCGTTGTAGTTAAAGACCCAGAAATCCAGTGAGCTCCTCATTTCTCTGTATTAACTCTGTGTATACATTATCTGTTCAATGCTTTTTGTTCTAAATCATTGTTATTTCTGCATTGGTCTTTCTCACCTCTAAGCTTTGGATGGTCTCCTTAGACATTTTTACATGTTTCTTGGCAGAAATAATTATAATGTCTTTTATGTAGCAAAAGATCAAATCATGCCAGCACAAAGGTGCTGAATACATAGATGTCTCTGACATCAAATTACTAGCTCTGCAAATTAGTTATTATTTCAAAAGTCATCAACCTCCACCCTAAGTATCTGTATATAAACACACACTAATTGAGATAATTTGAAACCATTTTTTCACATATTTGCTTAATCAGCCTGCAGTGACCTCTGCAGAAACCCTGGCCTGTGATGACTATAAGGGGTAGTTTCTTGGCATGGACACCAAAGCATCAAAGAGTCAGCTGGAGCAAGGAAGCAATGACACAACTGGTTTTAATTACTCCTGACGGGCAGCCGAATCTGTCAGACACTGGGCTTCTCCTCGATACATCACTCAAAAAGGCCAGTTAGAAAAAAACAAACAACAACCAAAAAAAAAAAGGATAGAGAAAGAAAACAAAGATGGGAGCAAACTGTGTCCGTAATACAGAGCAGATCATCTCTTACACGGGTGAGCTTATTCGTTTCCTCGTTCACTTTTATGATAGTCTGAAATCATTCACATTGCCGGTCCCTAAAACACAGTGCACTTCTAGGCTGGTACTTACCAGTGGTCAGTACCACTCAGGTTATTGAAAGAGGAAGTGGGCGATGGTTGCACCCTTTCATGAATCACCAGATAAACGGAGGGGTGCTCCGAAGTTCATTCAGAACTGCAAACGTGTTTGCCGTCAGTTCATTTATGGAGTGCAGACAAGTATCTTGTGTGCCCATTCGATACTCAGTGCTGGATTAACTTCCTCTATAACTTCAGCTTCTTGGACATGTTGTTAGTGGGAAACCAATGAGGATTCGGGGCTTACTTTGTTATACCCTTTCCACAATTTTAACACATTTCTTTCTTATCAGGTCACACTCACCAATGGAATTTTGGGTTGGCCGCATCTTTAGGTTGAATCCTCTGAGACACAGACACTAAGAATGATGTCCTGACTGGGTGACATTTTTGTCTCAGGACCTAATCTTACCATAGCTTCCCCTTTGCCTGTTTTTTGAGCTCAAGGCTTTCTTATTTCTGGTTCTTGTCACTTGCATTCCATCTGTACTTTGACTAGCCTGGCATATATGCTAGTGCCTTTGGAACTTCAGAGCCCTTACTTGCTCCTGCTTCTCTGTTCTAATTCCTGTGTGCGACCTCCAGAAACCCACACTGCTTTCATTTCCCACTTTCAAAAAGCCTTGCATACTTTCAACGGGAGCTTTGCATTGCTGCAGTATACTAAGGTCTCTGGTCCGGACTGAGGCCGTAGCCGAGTATCCCCTCAAAGAGTTCAGAATCTAAGAAAAAAAACTAACAAAACAGATCTATGAATGCCATAGTAAGGCGGTATGGTAAACAAAAGAAGGCCCAGCAGCTGCGGGAGGTATATAAAAAAAAAGTTGGTGGTAGCGGTTGGGGGGGGTTTGTTTGTTTGTTTGTTTTTTAAGAAATCAACCCCGTCTAAGCATGAATTCCATCTATTCTATGCTAAAGAAGTGACATCTGTAAATGTCCTAAGCCAACATCATGAGTTGAGCAGGGGATTTCAAATAGATACAGCTGTGGAGGGGTAGTAAAATAAGCCAGAGAACAAAACCAATGTGAGACTATGAAGCTATTATACGGCATTCTCAAGAGCTGGAAGTCCATGGTGTGAGTGTAAATGGCGTGTCACTGAAAGATTATGTGTGGAACTGTCAGATTATATTTCAGAATAGTTGGCATCAATTCAGAAAAAATACCAGGTCCATGAGTCCTTCTCTGCCAGTGCTCTCAAACAAAACTGGTTCCTAGAATCAGTTTAATGATGTAGTAAATAGTTACAAATAATCTGACCCCGCATCCTAGAAACAAACTCAGATGGGAGCTGGGAAGTCTCTACTGATAAATGTCTCCAGTTGACTTGGAGGCAGCTGGACTATGAAGGTATTTGGGAGCTAAAGTAAACTACCAACTAGACCACTGGCTTCCAGATGTGCAGATGAACACAAACAGCCTGTTTAGATTGCTTCCTTTGACTGAAGGACCTGACCTGAGTATCACTGGAAGTCCACTGGCTCTATGATTATACAGACAAGACCAAAAAAGAAATTCTTTGCTTGCAACCTCAAAAAAAAAAAGCCTTCTGCTTATTTCTTTCAGAAATACATCCAAACTTTAACATTACCTATTAAGACTGCTCAGTCTGGTTATGATCCCCTTTTACCACTACTGATTGGGTTTTGATTTTGTTGTTTGTTAGTTTTCTCTCGTGCCTGTTACAAACAAGACACAGAGCCACTGGTGACAATGTTTACCTTTAATCTTTCTCTTGGTTAAATTAAGGACACATAAAGAACTCAGGAACTTTTGCAGGATAATACAAATGAGAAGACATTTTTAGGTAGAATGGTTAATGATTTGATTCAGCAAGAGAGTTTGGTTGGTTTAATATCAACCTCAAAGACTCAACAGAGTTAACAATCATCTGTTGGTATCCATTAGGCAATTGTCTCTCCACAATAAGCTCTAAAAACTCAGAACAAGGAAGACTGGTGAATGTCAATCATAAAAAAGTAGATAAGGGACAAAGGAATCAAAGTTACTGATATAAAAGAAATCCCTTGAATCAGCCTCAAAAAAAAAGTATTGCTAATTTTTTACAAAACTTAGAAAAGGTGAAATGGGAGTTTTGTCATACTCTGTAACAGTTTTTATTGTTATTATTATTATCAAATTTTATATCATTTTTATATTATTAGTTTTGTCATACTCTGTAACAATTTTCTATTATTCTAGAGCTATGACTTTTAAAAATATGTTTTCTGTGGTGTTATTGCTATGCAATAGATCTTCTTAGTTTAAATTGGTTCTTTGAATTTCAGGGTCAAGACATATCACCATGCTTCAACATAAAGGTGCTGAAATGTTTTGAAGACAAAATAGTCATATTTAAACATTGTGCTAGTAAAAATTGAATTTCATTTTTTTCCTTTTGAAAGATTTAGATTATTTTATTTAAACCAATGCCTTTTGTGAACCCAGCTAAGTCAATCTTTATGCATCATTTCATTTGCCTGTTTCTTTTGATGTTTCTCTCTCAAGGTACATACATTTCATTCAAGGAATGAAGACCAGATGCAAAGAAGCAGGCACTGTTGAAAGCCAGTGGCTAAAATTAGATCATTGACAACATTTACTTATATGGTTGGGGTGAAACTTGAGTGTGTAACATTTTCTCCTGAAAGGAGACACTTCCACATCATGGTAATGCAAGCATTAGTTATCAAATTACATCCATATTACATCATTGGTAGTAAAACTGACCCAAAATAGAAAGGGAAACCATATACCTTTTCTGCCAAAAGAAGGGCTAAAGACAAAATTAATAGACTTGTTTTCCTGGGATTATTTGACTAGTATCTTCTTAGGTCGAGATGCTTGTTCAAGAGACACTGTAACAGCAAGAGGAAGAAAGTGTAACATAGCTGCTGGAGGGACAGGAAAAGAGGTCTAGACTTTCTACTGTGTTCTGTGATAGATTACAAACACAAATCCTCAGTGACTAATGCAGACTCTCATTTGTGAGCATCGTTTCTTTCTCAGGTCTTCATATACACACTTGTGCAGCGAAGGTGTAAAGAAGCGCCTTACTAAAGCACGGTCCTGTTGCTTGACACCATCTCTCAGAAAATCCACAGCATCTGTGAACTTCTCATTACAGGAAGTATACATCTAAAGGTCCACACATCACAGTGTGTACATTATGGTAGCAACAGCTTGTACACACTACATCATCAATCATTCTAGACATGCATTGTATCCCTTCTTTCCACATCTGTCTGCATCACACAGGGCACCTGGGAGATACACCCAGTCCGGAAGCACCATCGTCCAGCCTGGCGGCTCGTTCCCACGGCCGATCAAGAGAGTCTGTTACTGTGCAATGCAAACATCCACACGGGAACACACTGCTCTGGGAAACCCTCTTGTTTCTCCTGTCCCAGAACCACCAGTCCACTCATCCTAATGAGGCTTCGGAGGATGTCCATGTCCCGAGTCACACTGCTGTCAGACAGGTCGAAGATACAGCCCTCCCGTGCCACATTGTCCTTCAGTATGATAACACCATTTTCTTTCAGACCATCTCGACACCGGGAAAGAAACGCAAGAAGGTCCTTATCAGTGAGGTACCCTGCAAGTAGGGCCAGGTTGGTAGAGAAACGGGGCAGGAGGGTGGTGAGTTGGGAAGAAAACAAGGCTAAGAGTCAAAACAGTCGTCAGTATGCTCACACAAACTGCTTAATAGCTTGAATTGTTTTAGCTGCAAGAGACTTTGAAAACTTAGATAAAGATAAAAAACATACAAGTCCTCTTTTAGGGCTTTTAATTCCTTGCATTTATATCATGCTACCTGGACTGTACACCTAATAGACACGAGACTCTACTGCCCCTCCCAAGAGTGATTTCATGTCCTTGTACAACATAATCAAGTTTGTGGTATGGGTGCGTGTGTGTGTGTGTGTGTGTGTGTGTGTGTGTGTGTGTGTGTGTGTGTGAGACCACAATATAATTCACTGCTGTTTCATTTCCTAAGGATTTAAGTCTCAGAACATTTAGTTCTACCAATAAATAATGAGGATTAACCATTTATGGGTCCAGTTTTTCAGTGTTTTCAAGTGTTTACATTTCTGCAAAGATGTAGGTTATTTCCAAGCACTTGCTCTATCCCTAGGGGTAAGAATTGCCAAGTTTGTACAGCAATGTTAAGAGAACTTTGGGGGTCCAGAGTTCCCGGGAGTTCACATGACAGCTAGAGCTAACAAAAAGTGTTAAGTCTCAAGTGTCACCTTTCCTAAGGAGGAAATGAGGGAGGACAGAAGCTATGCTGAGCGACACTAACCTGAGACCCACTGAATCCAGATGACGTCATATCTCCCTAAGTGGGGCGTGAACTCCTGCAGGCTGTAGCAGTGGTAGCTTTCAACTTTGTCCTCGTTAACCTGCAAGTAGCTCTGGGCTTCAAGGAGGAAGGATTCCATCATGTCCACCAGTTCAACACTGCTGAAAACAGGCAACAAGACGTGCTTGCTGACCCTTCCTATTCCAGAACCGCAGTCCAAGGCGCAGCCAGTTCCCGCTCTCCCTGGCCCCTGCAGAAAGATACCTTGTGGACCACTTCAAGGACAGAGACTCACCTCGAGTCTCTGCATTACAATTACTTCTTCAAAGTAAGCGTATTTGGCTCGATTTTATACTAGAAGATGTTTCATTCAATGTGTGTGATTCAATGTGTTGGTTGTACAAGCATTCATGGATAAGTATCAATATATAGAATATTTCATTATTTTTCCCCAAAGATCCAAATATTTATAGTTCTGCTTTGTTTTGCCAAATTTAGCTGTTTAAAAAGAATCACAAACTATTATCTTGGCTTCCAGCCCAAGGTAAATTTCTCCAAGAAGTGAGCCATGGAGAACTGTATGAAAACATAGCTTTCATGAGCATGGCAGCTACATGGATGTGTTCAATAGGTTATTACTTTGGGAAAATGCAGAGGTGGGGTGGAGCCCATCAGTGAGTTTTGATGAGTTTCAAAATTGCTCTAGACATGCACTTCATGAAAACATTCAAACTCCTGTTGGGATGATTGAAATTATAGTTTTTCTAAGCTGGGTTTTGAGATGCTCAGAATCATCTACTCCTTCTCTATAGACGGTAAAGTTGGAGACTTTGAATTAAGGAATAGCCATTGTCCCTCTCTGTCTGTCTCACAAGGCTTGTATTGTAAATAAAGTTGTGGCAACACATATATCTAGATAAAGGGTAATCCTTTCAGTCTGCGTCTCCTTTAATGCTGAAAAATTTTTTTTTGTACTTTTATTCAAGAAACTATATGTTTACTGGGAAAAAAAAAACTTTGAGTAAGGCTATGCATTAAATTAGCTAGGAAGGAGGATAGGGAGGTGGTGGATATGGAGAAGTTAGCTAACATAAACGTTCTCAAAATTGCTTCTATACAATTAAAGAAAAGCTTTGGATTTATGAAGAAAGACTCAGCTGGTCCAAATTAGTTCGTTGTGATTGGGATGGTTGCTGAATAGGTTTGCACTAGAAATTACAGTAATGGGATACTTGGAGTTAACAATCGAGATCTTATGGAGAAAACCTACCCTTGATTTCTCAGGAACTATGGATGAGAAATAGAATTGGCTACAGATCAAAGGCAAGCATGAGCAGAAGGAAACATTAAAAAAAAATGCCTTCCAGTCCATCCAAAGGGCTTCCCTTACGCTAGAAAGACACAATAACAAGACCAAAGGGGGGCGATTATAATGTCTTCTCAAATGGAGCAAGCACCGTAATGAATGAGTGCTTGTCTGACACATGTTCTTTATATCTATAATAATTACAACAGTCAGAAAAACCTCTGTAAGGTAATGATGATGATGATGACAGTGATGTTCCCATTTTAGAGATGAGAAAATTCCAGTTTCTAGTATTACGTAGCTAATGGCAAGCCCTAGAATGTATGTGGGAGCCATCTGAGCCAGACCCAGACTGCAGAAGAAATACCACCTACAGTGCCAACACTGACTCCTTTGTTAGGGGCCTTTAATGTGATATAGTCAAAGGGACTCAACGGCTTCGTTCAGACTCAGAAGGAAAGGGAACTATGACTGATCTTGATCTGCGATTCCTGCCTGGAGTCTAAGAAGTGAAGTAGTAGAACATTGTCACATGCTTGCCATCTCCACCTTCACTAGGTGAAGAAGAATACTCTTATTCAAGTATCATAGCATAAACATGACTGATTTAAAGTCTTGTGAAAGTCATAATCTTTTATATAAAATCATTAAAGGAGAAAATATGGAATGATTATCATAAAGTTATCAGCAATGACTTTAGTAGAAAATGGTGTGTTCGATAGGAGGTTCTCATTAAAACTGTTTCCTGGCATTGTTTGGTTCTGAGCAGCTCTATTGGTCATGCTGATCTCATTGGTACAACAAGTAGCTTTAGAAGTGGAATCATAGACCCAAAGAACCCAAAAAACAAGAAGGGCCCAAGGAAGGCTGGTTGAATCTTTCTCCAAAGGGGAAATAAAATAGGTGTCAGAAGTGGGTGGAGTGAGAGAACTGGGTGGGAGAGGAGCAGGGCCAGGAGATCAGATGTAGGAAGTACAGGGAAGAAAGAATGAAAATCAGAGAGGGGGCATCTCTAGGACATGCCAGAGTCCTGGGACAGGGGTGGTCCCAGGGTGACTATGGAGCTGAGTCTAGCTAAAACTACTTGTAGTGGGGAATATGGCCACTTCCCGTATCCAGGCAGGACTCCAGTAGAGAAATAAGGACAGCAGCCCACCCACAAAACCGTCAACTGAAAATATGTTCTGACTACAAGATGTACAGGGACAAAGGTAGAGCAGAGACAGAGGGAAGGGCCAACCAATGGCTGGCCCAAATTGAGACCCATCCCATGAGCAAGACCCAATCCCTGACACTATTAATGATACTCTGTTATGCTTGAAGACAGGAACGAAAAGAGTGTTCAGTGGTTTCAATCTTAAGATCTCTTAGCTCTGTTGTTCTATGGTTTACTTCTCTTTCTTAACCAATTAGTTAATTTATTCATTTTACATACCAATTTCAGCCCTCTTTTCCTCCCACTTCCCCTCTTGCAGCTTCTTCCCCCATTCCTCCCTCCCCTTCTCCTCTGTTCAATGAACAGACAATATAAAGCCGGTTAGTGAAGAGGCTCTACTCTCTCAACCTCCCCATGACTCTTCAAGGAAGCCCTTAGAGGATGTGGGCAAAAGCTTAAGGCTTTTAACTGAACGATATTTAGTCCCACTGCCTGCTATACAAATAAACTAAGATGAAATGTTCAAACTAGAACTTCCCAGAATGGTGGTACTCAGCCTTCCTTAATGCTGTGGCCCTTTAATACAGTTCCTCATGTTGTAGTGGCCCCAACCATAAAATTATTTT
>JADRCD010233558.1:13086-32307 GCA_019843815.1 Montemys delectorum | reverse complement strand
CCCTGGCCCTATATGTGTCTTTAAAAGGCCATTCCACTGTTTTAACAGGCCAGCTGTTCAGGATGGTGGCAAACATGATAAGTAGTGTATTATATGAGATGGCTTGTACTTCTCTGGCTGTGAAGTGAGTTCTTTGGTCAGAAGCAATGCTGTGTGGAATACCATGATGGTGGATAAAATATTCTATAATTCCATGGGTTTAGTTTTGGCAGAAGTTTTATATGCAGGAAGGCAAATCGAAAACCAGAATATGTTGTATTTCAGCAAGGACAAAACATTGCCCTTTCCACAATGGAAATGGTAGTCAGCTTGCCACTTGGTTGCTAGCTGGTCACCCAGGGAAGTAGTGTCATATTGGACTTAGTGTTGGTTTCTGCTGCTGGCAGATCTGGCACTCAGTTGTAGTGGGAGCTAGTATAGCCTCAGAATACCTAGGATTGTAGAGATCATGGAGAGAAGTTGAGGCTTCATACTATGTGGCAGGGTTAGAGTCCCTGAAGAAAAAAACCTAGAAGAGGGTATTGGTGAAAGTGCAGCACAGTTGCAATGGACATGCCAACATTTTGGAGATGCCTATACTGTGAGATGATCAGGATAGCAGCAGCTATGGAGTGAAGCCAGTCTGAGCCTACAAGAAAGCTGCATGTGCTGTGGATGACAGACAGAGCTGGATAAATGCTGCTGCCAAGGACCTTTGAAGCTCAGTGGATCCTGAATGGGTTCCAGACATTAAGCAGTGACTCTTTACACTGTTGGACTTTGATTTGATTTGATTTGATTTGTATCTGTCCTGATTCTGACCTCTTAAAGAAAGTATGTAACTTATTTTTTATTTTTATATGAGTCTTCAGTTGAGATTTTTTTGACGTTTTAGAGGGAATTTGAATATTTTAAGGAGACTGAATTTGAAGTTTGAATGTTTTGTTTTGTGACAGGGTTTCTCTGTGTAACCCTGGCTGTTCTGGAACTTGCCCTGTAGACCAGGCTGGCCTCAAGCTCAGAGATCAGCCTTCTTCTGCCTCCTAAGTGCTGGGATTAAAGGTGTGTGTGCCACCACCATCGTGTTCCCTTCTTTGATTTTTGAAATGGGCTATCCTGATCTGGGGCTTGTTTATATTCCATGTTGCCTTCAAAACTTGTACTTTTTCTGCCCCAGCCAGCCAACTGCTGAGACTACAGCTATGTGTCACCTTGTCCAACTCAGCTTTCTCTGTACTCTCATACTGGAAACAGGATGAAGCTCCACCTGAGAAGAGGGATATCTAACTCCCAGAATTCTTTTATAAGGGAGATTTCTATGTTTTCTTCCATTTAGGTGTTTATGTACTTATATAGTCTGAGTTTGTGTCTGTCTGTCTGTCTGTCTGTCTGTCTATTTCAATACAGAGTTTTTGTAGCAGCCTTGCTGCTCTAGAACTCATTCTGTAGGCCAAGCTGTTCTCGAACTCACAGAGATCTGCCTGTCTCTAAAGGCAGGTGCCACCACCTCACAACCTGCATATTTTATTTTATACTTTGGGATAAACTCTGTGTTGAGAGTTTTCCGGGGATTAAAGAGTTGGGTCACATTATTGTGAAGGCTTGGCAAAATAAGTGTTGCTCTTTTTACCCATATTACCTTCTTCTGACTATCTTTTGTCAGTATATTATATAGACTCCCTTCTGAAGGCTTAGATTTTTCAAAACCTACTTTATATCTAGGGTTCTTAAATGCTACAACTTCTCTTCTAACCCACCGGCCAGAGATAGGGAAAAAAGAAGGATAATAGGAAAGGGTGTTGTGGACCTTTTTAGAAGTAGTTCCTTGGGGTGATTCCACTCTTCTATGTTAGGATATCAGCAGTCCATTTCAATAGCAAGCACCAAACATGAATCTGTAGTGGCAGCATGATCCAGCAGAAACATCAAGACTCTGCCTAATTGGCACAAGTCAGGAAAGGGGTCAGAATGAGCTGGAATACCACGAGAAGTTCTTTTGTGTGTTTCTAAGACCAGCAAAGCATTGCAGGAGTGTAGCAGTGCAAGAGTGTCCTCACTGTGGGGTTCTATTTATATCCTTTCTAAACATCATGCATCCTCCGAAGTGTCTGTTTTCAGCAAAACATCATGTGTATGTTCTCTCACATGACAGCTTCAAAAAAAAAAAAAAAAAAAAAAAAAAAAAAAAAAAACATGATGAGACACAACCGAGTTGTTAAAGAAACCAGAAATTTCCCTTCTTCCTCCCATTATTTTCCAGGTTAGTAGCTTGGTTTTCATCTATGCCTGTTTTGTTATTTAGACTGACCGTTTAAGTTTTCATTTTGACAATCATTTTAAATTTACTTTCTTCCTTCCCATCACCTTTCATTTTGTCTCTCCCTCCCGCTCTGTCCCTACCACTCATTTGTATGCCTGTATATGCATATGCATGGAGGTACAGGCTCATGCAGCAGAAGAGACTTACCAGGCATTTTCTTTATTGCTGTCTGGTTTATGTATCAGCTCTCGAGACAGAGTCTCTCAACTAAATCTGAAGATTGAGGTCTCAGCTAGGCTAGTGAGCTCCTAATATTTCCTTGTCTCCACCTATTCTCCTGTCTATGTGTGGGTTACAAGCATATTTGGCTATGCCCTGCTTTGCTTTTTTTTTGCACTCAAGTCCTTGTGTTGGCAGAAAAAGCACTTTTACATAACCCTGCAATCTCCCCAGTCCTCATTTCTAATTTCTTTTTAAAAATTTGTTTATTGCATGTGTATATGGTGTGGGTGAACACATAAAGTTTACATGTGTTCATTTTTTCCACTATCGGTCTAGGGATCAAATTTTGTCTGGCATGTGTGGCATGTCAGGACAGTTAGGAAACTATCAAAAATGAAAATGGGAAAACAACAACCAAAAGCCAAAATACCTGAAGATATGCCCTACCCCATCCCCATCTTGATTGGTATGCTCCCTTTTCCTCTCAGCCTTCCTCTAACTAGAATACTTTCACTTACTGTGTGTATCATTCCAGGGAGCCCTTGGAGACTATTTATTTATGGGTCAAGCAATAAATAACATTGGAGTAAAACGTGAGGTATTCTGACTAGTTTCCTTTAAAATGGTTGTTTCATAATTTCATTTTTAAAATGAGCTAGATAAAAAGTTATATTTTTCTCTAGGAAGAGTAAGACAGTACTCTGAAGACAATGTGATTATATTATTTTAGAATTGTTTGAGTAGGTAACACTGATCCTGAAATTTAATTGTTTTCTTCAGTCCCTGGGTGCATATTTTTACAAATAGTTTAAATTGGAGAGTTAACAATGCCCAAAGTGAAATATTGTATGACTGCTTTATTACTTCAAAATGTTATAGATAGCTGGGCAGTGGTGGTGCACGCCTTTAATCTCAGCACTTGGGAGGCAGAGGCAGGTGAATTTCTGAGTTCGAGGTCAGCTTGGTCTACAGAGTGAGTTCCAGGACAGCCAGGGCTACACAGAGAAACCCTGTCTCCCCCCCCCCCCAAAACAAAAGTTATAGATAAAAATTTTAAAAAGATTTTATTAAAATGTTTATGATTTATTTGTTTTATGTGTGTTGGTGTTTTGCCTGCATGTATGTTTGTGTGAGGGTGTTGGATCTCCTGAACTGGAGTTATAGACAGTTTGAAACTGCCTTGTGAGTGCTGAGAATTGAGGTCAGGTCTTCTGGAAGAGCAGTTAGGTCTCTTAACTCCTAGCCATCTCTCCAGCCCCATATGTGTGAGTGTTAATGGGTGGTTTTGCCTGTATGTATGTTTTATGTGCTGTATTCATACCTGGTGCCAGCAGAGATCAGAAAGCATTGGATCTCTTAGAACTGAAGTCGCAGATGTTTGTGAACCACCATGTTAGTCCTGGGAACCAAATCTGGGTTCCTCTGTAAAAACAGCAAGTGCTGCCAACAGCTAAAGCATCTCCAGCTTCTTCTTACTTATTTGTTTTTTAATTTATCTGTTTTGGTTTTTCAAGACAGGGTTTCTGTGTAGCCTGGCTGTCCTGGAACTTGCTTTGTAGACCATGTTGGCCTCAAAGTCAGAGATCCCATTTCTTCTCCTTCCCAATTGCCAGGATTAAAGGTGTGTGCCACCACTTCTAGCTATTACTTTTTTTTTTTTTTTTTTTTTTAAGATAGGGTTTGATTGTGTAGACCTGGCTGGCCAGGATCTAGCTCTGTACACCAGACTGGCCTTGAAGTCTGACTCTGCTTCCCTAGCATTGGGATTAAAGGAGTGGGCTACCATCCCCTAGCTCAGCTATTTTTATTTATGTGTATGTGTATGAATGTATTTATGTGTATTCATGTATATGTGTTTGCCAGGTATTTGCATATCTGCAGAGGCCAGAAGAGGATGTCTGATTCTCTTTAGCTGAAATTATAGGTGGAATTACCACTTTACACAAGGGTACTGGGAACTAGACACAGGTTCTGGAAGAGCAGCATGTGCTCTTAGTCACTGAGCCTTCTTTCCAGCCTACTTTTAGGTAAAATTTAACTCCATTGAGAGTTTTCTTAGTTATCTTAACAATGTTATATTGAACTTCTACTTGCCTATCTGTCCTTTATTATAGAATGACAATTAGAAAATCGTCCTAAGAATTAGTTCTTTATCAAAGTAGTTTCCTTATTTGAATTGTCTTTATTTGTTTGTTCGTTTTTAGGTTTTTCGAGACAGGTTTTCTCTGTGTAGCCTTGCTGTCCTGGAACTCACTCTGTAGACCAGGCTGGCCTCGAACTCAGAAATCCGCCTGCCTATGTCTCCCAAGTGCTGGGATTAAAGTTGTGCACCACCACCGCCCGGCTCTTGAATTTTACGAGACACCAGTAAAAATGCTTTTGTTTAGTGCAGAAGACAGTCAACCTTTGTAATTGCTATAAAATAGTAGAGAGAGTTGGGTAAAATATTACTGTGGCATCTGAGATGGGACAAAACAGTAAAGTTGAAATGGCCCACAGCACTTGAGTGTTGCAAGATATTTGATCACACTGTGAACCCCCAAAGACTTTGTTATTTACTAAAAAGACCTTGTTGTGATGTTTCTCAGCCCTAGCTCTACTCCAAGAGTTAAAATCAATCCTAGGTCAAGAGGCAGGGAGCAAGTAATCAACCCACAGGGAGTGAACCTAAGCAGACAGGAAGGGGAGGGTCTTAGAGTTGAAGGGAATTTAAGACAGTGTGGAGGAGGAGAAAGCTTTTTCTTCTGGGATGCTAGTTGACGAGGAATGGTCAGTTGGGTTTTTTTTTTGTTTGTTTTGTTTTTTGTTTTGTGTTTTTTTTTTTTTTTTGCTATACACACACACACACAAGTGAGGGTTGGGCAGGGTTTTGTTTTTATTTTTACATGAGAATAAAAGCAAAACCCTGTCCCAACCCTTGCTTGGGGACAATTAAAAGTGGTCCAGCACACTTGGGTTGTGGAGATGGATCACCAGCCAATGCAGAACACTAAGCTCTTGAAAGTATCCATTGTTAATCCTAAGACTTCATTAGGGCTTTCAAGAAGATGTTTACCCTACGTTTACTTTAAGTAGGTCAGTTAGATTATATATAACTGCTTTATAGATCCTTGGCAGTGAATACAGTTTGAGATTTCTCGCTGCCATATTCAGCTTTGCCAAGATAAGTTTAGCTTTTCTTTTCCTTTTTATCCCTCTATCCCTCCCTTCTTTCCTCTCCCCTCTCTTCCCCCCAGCAAAGAATTGGCCGAAGGCTTTAACTAATCCATATTCTTATAAACCAAGAATTTTTTTGTAGTCTAGAGATCTGTGGATATGTTTGGGTAGAGACTGCAGTCTAAAAGTCGTTTAATTACTTTCATCAATATTGTCCACATGTTTAAAAAAGTATTACTTAAAAAAGATGGGAGAAATGGCTCAATAGTTAAGGGTACTTACATTATATAGAGAGCCCCATATTTGCAGTACCCATGTGGGGGAGGAAGGCTCACAACTGTTTGTAACTCCAGTTCAAGGAGACCTGATGCCCTCTTCCAGGCTCTACTGGCACTGATATGATCTCTGACATACTATATTAAAAGTATTGATTTAAAAATTAGCTTTCAAAGTAATAGGTTTCCTTAAAGCATTTTTAATATGTATTTAGTTTGGGCTGGTTCTCCACCATATCTCTAACAACCTTTCTGCTCCCATCAGTCCGTCTGCTTTCATATCTTATGTGTCCTATTGCCTCTCATCTTGCTCTCATTTAAACATACATATTTAGCAATTAGAAACTAAGATCTGCATATAAGAGAAAATATACTGTTTGTCTTTCTTTTCTGTGTCTGGGTTAACAGTATACTTTATTTTTCTCTATTTTCCTATGAAATCCATAATTTCATTTTTTTATTAAAGCTGAATACAAATCCATAAAAATATGGGAAGCTTCATGAATTTCTATCACTCTAATATAAATATCTGTTCGAAACAATCACAGACCACATACTTTTGGTGGAGAGACAAAGGGATAGTTTTTGAAAACCACTTGCTTATTGCTTTCCTGTTATTACTATCTTGTGGCAACAATTTAAGTATCATGTTTTGGAGTCTCTTAAACTCCTCCTCAGCAGTCAGAAAGCTGTATACCAAACCCGCCAATAAGGTACCTGTATAAATTGGGTGGTAGTGGCACATACCTTTAATTCTAGCACTCAGAAAAATCTTCTGAGTTTGAAGCCAGCTTGGTCTACAGAGCAAGTTTTTTTTAGGAAAGCCAGGGCTACATACAGACACCCTGTCTTGAAACAAAACAAAAGGTGTGGATACAGAATTATGCTTTGGTGTGTGTGTGCCTGAATGTACCTATACCACAGGCATGTCTGGTGCTGCTGAGGCTTGAAGAAGGCATCAGATCTTCTGGGATTGGAGATGGTTATGGGCTGTCAAGTAGGTGCTGCCAATCAAACCTGGGTCTTCAGGAGGAGCAGCCAGTACTCTTAATTGATGAACTACCTTTCCAGCCCCAGAACCCTTTAAAAATTTACTTGATGTTTACAAGTGTTTTGTCTGCTTACATTAAATGATTGTGTGCAACCCATGTGGGTGGTAGGAACAGAACCTGGGTCCTCTGCCAGAGCAGCTAGTACTCTTTAACAACTGAGCCAAATTTCCCACCCTAATCCTATGTATCCTAGGCTGTTCTTGAAGTCTTTCCTAGTTTCCTGCCTGCCTAACCCTCCTCAGTTCTAGGATTTCAGATATGAGCCACCACTCCCAACTTAGTATCCCATTTCTTTCTTTTTTCTTTTTTTATTTTTTCTAGACAGGGTTTCTCGGTATAGCCCTGGCTGTCCTGGAACTCACTCTGTAGACCAGGCTGGCCTCGAACTCAGAAATCCACCTGCCTCTGTCTCCCAAGTGCTGGGATTAAAGGCGTGTACCACCGCCACCCGGCGAGTATCCCATTTCTTTAATTTTCATTATCATTCTCTAATCACATCTCTCAGTCATGTATATTCTTTATTGTATATGTATGTGATCATGCTTATATCATAGTTTATATGATCATTAGGATTATAAATGAACAGTATGAACTTGACATAATGATTCATGATGGCCATGTGAAAAAGCTGGATGGATGCTTATATATTTGAAGTTATTACCAGAGTGTTATTTGATAAGTGTATGATAACTGAGGTTAAGATTGTATTTGTAGCTCAGTATCTGTGTTCCTGAACTTGGGTTTATTTAATTTTAAAGTACTTGGAATTACTTTAAGACATTGCTTTAAAAAAAAAAAAAAAAGACAGTGCTATATATAATAAGGTTGTACCAAGAACAGGAAGGGAATAATCAATCACTAAGTTAGTTGAGCAGAATTTAGAAAGTTTTCTGTGGGTTTGAATGATCACTTCCTAAAAATTAATAGAATGATGTATTTAGGGTAATGTGTTAACAGCCCAAAGTCAGATTAGATGCCTAGTCGTCGGCATAACCTAGTAACTTACATATAGCCTTGTATTGAATCTTTCAAAAGTTAATCAATCAATTAGTTAATTAATTGGCACTAGGTGTTACCCCTGGCTGTCCTGGAACTCGATCTGTAGACCAGGATGTCCTCAAACTAAAGAGATGCACCCGCTTCTGCCTTGCATTGTGTTTTTCCTGCATACATGTTTGTACAGGAGTGTTGGGTACCCTGGAACTGAAGTTACAGACAGTTGTGAGCTGCCACGGGAGTTCTGGGAACTGAATCTGGATCCCCTGGAAGAGCAGACAGCATTTTTAACTGCTGAGTCATCTCTTTATCACCTTCTATTGATTGGTTGATTGATTGATTGATTGTATGTATGTGTGAGTTTGATCTCCTGAACCCACTTGGTGATAGGAGAGACTCTATTCCTGCAAGTTGTCCTCTGACTGTGGTATGCTGCACATGCACAAACATAAAAAAATAATGTAATTAAAAATAAAATTAAAAGTTGTATTGACAAGCAATTCTGAATACTGTATTGTTGAAATATCAGTAACAGGTGTTAGAACTTTTTTAGTAAAACTCGTTCAAAAAGTACAGTTGAGTTATTCAGCACTTTTAATGCAAATTATGTGAAGTCACCTCCATTTTGTGGTTTTGTTGTAGTCTTCCTCTGCCTTTTTCATTTTGAGTCCCTGAAATCTGTTCTATTTTTACTTGTGTGTCTACATACTGAAGCCATCTCTGATTTCATGCTTTGAAGATCAGCAAGAGATACTCCCCTGTAAGATGAGAGTTGTATAATAGGTGACTATTAGAGGCATAAACAAGTCTTAGTAAATCAGGAGATGTTTGGTTTTATTTTTCAGCAATAGCAGTGTAATACCAAATGCTTGTTGGTGCTATGACTGAAGAAACTTTTATTTATTGTGTATTTATTGTGCATTGTTATAGATTAGAACTTTGTGCTTCATTGGCAAGTGCTCTCACACTGGACTATTCCCAGGCCTGTCTACTTAATTCTTTAAATCTCTTTTCAAGAGTTCAAGAGAGGGCTGGAGAAATGGCTTCAGCAGTTAAGAGCACTGACTGCTCTTCAGAGGTCCTGAGTGCAATTTCTAGCTACAACCATTTGTAATAGGATCTGATGCCCTCTTCTGGTGTATTTGAGGACAGCCACAGTGTGTGTGTGTGTGTGTGTGTGTGTGTGTGTGTGTGTGTAAAATAAATAAATAAATCTTAAAAAAAAAAAAATTCAAGAGAGGGCCAGGGATGGTGGCACATGCCTTTCTTTAATTCCAGCACTTGACAGGCAGAGGCAGGAGGATCTCTGTGAGTTTGAGACCAGCCTGATTCACATAGGGAGTTCCATGACATCTGGGGCTACATAAAGAGACCCTGTCTTAAAAACCAAAACAAATAACCTACTATATCTCCATTTTTATTATAAAATGGCAGTTGAATAGAATTAAAATCCAAATTAAGCAATCCTTAAACTTATTAGGCCACTACTAGACTTTGGTCAAGACTTAGATTGAAAATGTTCATTCTTTATATTTATTTTAAATGTCATCTTTACTAAATATTATGGAGTATATCTAATGATGTGCCCAATTTTTAATTTTAGGATTTTATTATAATATGTGATTTTATGATTATTGCAAATAAAATTTAAAAATTATATAACAAGATTAACTAGATACGTTTATATATAATTCAGTGTACTATACAGTTTAATTTAAAAGAAAAGTAAGGAAAATAAAAAAGGAATGGACATTAAATACTCTTGGAGGCCATGACTTAATTTTTTTCCTTTTATCAAAAATTTAAAACAGGTACTAACTATCTGTCCGTAGCTGACTGGTCTGGAACACATAGAGATAGATCATCAGTCTTTGTCTGCCTCTGGCTCTGTGTCCCAAGGGCTGGAATTAAAGGCATGTACCATTAAACCTGGCCCTTTTTTTTTCTTTTTTTTCCCCTCCAGACAGGGTTTCTCTGAGTAGCTCTGGCTGTCCTGGGACTTACTCTATAGACCAGGCTGGCCTTGAACTCAGAAATCTGCCTGCCTTTGTAAACTTGGCACTTTATTGTATTTGTGTCTGGCTGTGTAGAATGTCACTTTACCTGTCTCCTCTGGATGCCTAGATTGTGTAAGACGATTTTGGGGGAAAGATTTATTTATTTATTTATTTGTTTGTTTATTTATTTATCGAGACAGGGTTTCTCTTTATAGTTCTGGCTGTCCTGGAACTCACTCTGTAGGCCAGGGTGGCCTCGAACTCAGAAATCTGCCTGCCTTTGCCTCCCAAGTGCTGAGATTAAAGGCGTGCACCACCACTGCCTGACGGAAAGATTTATTTTTGATTATGTCTACATGCACACCACATGTATGCAAATGTCTTACAGGCTAGAAAGATGGTGTCCAGATTCTCTGGAGCTGGAGTTACAGACTGTTGTGAACAACCTTGACATGGATGCTGGGAACAGAACCCAGGTTCTTTGGAAGAACAGCAAGTGCCTCATGTCACTTTAATAATGAATTAATTTGTTTGTAAACTGATTTAATTTTTTTTCTTTCTTTTTTCTTTTTGTTTTGTTTTTTTTTGAGACAGGGTTTCTCTGTATAGCCTTGGCTGTCTTGGAACTCACTCTGTAGACCAGGCTGGCCTCGAACTCAGAAATCCCCCTGCCTCTGCCTCCCAAGTGCTGGGATTAAAGGCGTGCACCACCATTGCCCTGCCTGATTTTTAATATTTTTAATGAACATGTTTGCAAATTGAAGCTTGATCCTTAGTATCCGTATTAAGTGCATCTAACAAAGCATATCTGAGTTTTGAATTGTGGTAATTTTTGGATCTTCTTTAGTCTGGATGGCATGGCTGCAGAAAGAAAACAGATTTTACCTTGTTTCCCAAGTTAAAGTATTTTCCTGAGTTTTGCCAGTCATTTTCCTATCCCTTTAATCTAGGATAGTCTTTTTAAAATGGGGTAGATTAGCTTTTTATGCAAAGTTGTCTTATTAGTTAGCTGAATGTTTTATATTGACTGGAATAAAGAAGAGAAGTAAACTTGCTGGAGAAATGGCTTAGTGCTTAAGAACACTTGTTACTCTTGCAGAGGACCTGTTTTTGGTTCCCAGCATCCACATGGGGATAACAATTGTGTAAGTCCAATTTTAGAGGATCTGATGCCCTCTTCTGTCCTTTGTGGGCAATGCAGGCATTTGGTGAACATACATGAAAGCAGGCAAAACACCCAATACACATACCTCTCCTCTCCCTCCCCCCTCAAAAAAGAAAAAGAAACAATTTCAAGAGAATGGGTTACAAGGTACAATAATATATTGATTTTTTTTTTCCCACTGAAAGAAACAGTACTACCTGGAGCAATGACTGTAAGTCCTTGAAATATTTAGAATACTTTGTCATAGTAAAAGCTAGCAAATAATTAATGATGATTGTATTGGCAGCTTGAAAGGCTTCATATTGGGCAGAGTATACTGAGACAATATGGGTAGATAAAAGAATAGTTCCTGGGATTTGAAGCACAATGACTTTTAGAATTATTAATGTAATAACAATAAAGTTAATAATATCACAACATCCTTAAACATCTTAAGATGTTTTAGAATCAAGTTATTTGAGGGCATAGGAAAGAACCAAGTGTTTCGGTGTACGTGTTTATGTGCATGTGTGTGTAGGCAGAATTCAGTGTCAGGTTAGATGTCTTACTTAATACTTAAGTCTGTCACTTAATACTTTATTTAGCACACACACAGCCACCCCACTTTGGAGAAAAAACAAAAAAAGAAAAAAAGAGACAATGTAGCCCTAGCTGCCTTGAACTCAGTATGTTGAAGCACAGTTTGGCTTTGAACTCAGAGATAGATCCACCTTTCTAGACCTCCTGAGGGTTGACATTAAAGGTATGATCTACTATGCCTATGCCTAGTTCATTTTACTTTTTTTTTTTTTTTTTTTTTCTCTGAGACAGGGCTTTTCTGGATAGCCCTGGCTGTCCTGGAACTCACTCTGTAGACCAGGCTGGCCTCGAACTCAGAAATCCGCCTGCCTCTACCTCTACCTCCCAAGTGCTGGGATTAAAGGCGCCCAGCTCATTTTACTTTTTAACTATTTTATTCTGTATATGTGAGTGTTTTGCCTGCTTTTATGCCTCTATGAGCCATTCCTGTGCCTCCTGCCTAGGAGTTAGAAAAAAGATGTTGTTTCCTCTGGATTAAATTATAGTTATAAGCAGCCAT
Organism: Montemys delectorum; assembly: GCA_019843815.1. Taxonomy (NCBI): domain Eukaryota; kingdom Metazoa; phylum Chordata; class Mammalia; order Rodentia; family Muridae; genus Montemys; species Montemys delectorum. Next base: position 20,127 of record JADRCD010233558.1, on the reverse strand, counting down.
GTTGGGTAGTCAACTTAGGTTCCCTGAAAGAATAGCCTTTACTCCTAATTCTAATTTTCTCTCTCACTTTCTTTTTTATTGTTTCTTTTCCTTCTCCCTCTCCTTTTTTGGAGGGGATGGTGTGGAGTTTGTTGAGGCAGAAATTCTCTGTAGCCGGACTGACCTGGGCCTTCCTTTTTTTGTTATAGATCAGGCTGGTCTTGAACTCAAGAGACCAGCTGCCTCTGTGAACCAAGTGCTGGGGTTAAAGGCATGTACCACCATACCCAGCTTACAATTTTTTTTTTTTTTAATATTTTTTTTTTTTTTAAGATGGTATTTTCCACTGAACCTGGAGCTTGCTGATTATGATTAGCTAGAAAAGCTGGCCAGCAACTACAGGGATTCTATTGTTTCCATTTGTACAGGGATTACAGGAGTACTCTGCCACACCTGGGTTTTACATTGAGTGCTGGGATTCAGAACTAAGATTGGAATCATTCAATAGTCTGAAGCAGCACATTAACTCAGCTCAAAAGCATTCTTTTTTTTCCAAGACTCCTGTATAAATAACCAGGTACAGTAGCCTCTTATCCAAAGCTTTGCTTTCAGATGTTGCATTTACCTGAAATAAACCTCAATATGTGAAAGTTAATGGACAATTCCAGAGCAGACTATTTTTGAGTTTTAAATTGTACACAATTCTGAGTATTAGGATGAACTCACAATTTGTCTTGTTTTATTTACTGATAATACAAACCATTCTTTTATTTGGTATATTCATACTGTAGACTGGAGTCACAGTTTAATTTCTTAATTAAGCAGTTTAAGTTTTAATGCTTCCCTTTCCCTGTGTTCAAATAACCCTTTACTTTTTTTTTTTTTGGTTTTTTGAGACAGGGTTTCTCTGTGTAGCCCTGGCTGTCCTGGAACTCACTCTGTAGATCAGAGCCACATGGTGGCTCACAACCATCTACAATAGGATCCAATACCTTCTTCTAGTGTGTCTGAGTACAGTTACAGCACACTCATAAATAAAAACAAGCATACAAACATTTTGCTCAAATGAAGTACTTGGCAGTTCTTTATGTGTTGCCAGCATCGCAGTTCTTATGCTTTCACTGCCATTAAGTAAAGGGTAGTCGGGCAGTGGTGGCGCACACCTTTAATCCCAGCATTTGGGAGGCAGAGGCAGGTGGATTTCTGAGTTCGGGGCCAGCCTGGTCTACAGAGTAAGTTCCAGGACAGCCAGGGCTACACAGAGAAACCTTCTCTGTTTCTCCAAAACAAACAAACAAAACAACCCCCCCCCAAAAAAAAACCCAAACCAACCAACCAACCAAACAAACAAACAAAAAGGTAGTGGTGTTGGCAACACATGACTTTAATCTCAGCACTTAAGGCAGAAGTAAGCAGATTTCTGAGATCAAGGACAGCCTGGGATAAACAGAGAAACCCTATCTTGAAAAACAAGAACCAAACTAACAAAAAGCTTTGGCCTTAATTAGGTAAGGAAAATCCTATGCTTTGGTTGTTTAGATGTATGGTTAGGAACTAACAATTACTCAATTTGTGAAATTGTGAAAAAGGAAAAGGACTCATTGATTTTCACTTTACACTGCAAAAAATTCCTTTCCTAGGAACATTCACACACATCACAAACACATTAATTTCGATTTGAGAAATTAAGGAAATCTTTCTTTCTTTCTTCTTTTTTTTTAAAGGTTTATTTATTTTATTTATGAGTCCACTGTAGCTGTCTTAAGACACACCAGAAGAGGTCATCAGATCCCATTGCAGATGGTTGTCAGCCACCATGTTGCTGCTTGGAAATTGAACTCAGGATCTCTGGAAGAGCAATCAATGCTCTTAACTGCTGAGCCATCGCTCCAGCCTGAAAATATTTCTTATATTATTCCTTGATTGGGTTTCTTGTTATACTTGTTATTTCTTATTAATTCCTCACATTAACAAATCTACTTTACTTTTCAATAGTAAATTGGCCCTGTCTTAAAGTATTGGTGTTGTTTTAGAAACCCAGTAGAGTTCTAACATTTGTTTTTCTTAGTTTTGTTGTAATCCTAATAATCATTATTTTTTTCCAGAGGTAGCTACTCTAGAGACAAATGCCCTTGGGCTATCAGTTGAAGAGAAATTTACCAGTGGAATCCCTCTCTCCTACAAAAATAAAAGTTTGAAAAACAGTAGTAAAATTAACCACTTTTCATATGTAGGCCAAGAGGGTATGCCCTTGTTATAGTCTTGATATCTTAAGTCATACGATCATGTAAAATTTAGACTTGCTAGCATTAAACTTCTGATAAATAAAATCAAACCTTTAGATTTAATTCCAAATTTAACAAATAATTTGAGTGCATACTTCTAAAAATAGCAACATTTTAATGAACAGCATAAAATTCTTGCTGGCATAAGAGAGATAATAAGCTAGACAATTAAGTTAAAAGGTCTAACCTATTCGTGATGAGTGCCCTTCAGGGACAGTAAGATTGGTGATGTGAATGGGTTGTGGGAGTGACATGTTGATTGGAGGGACTAGCTTTCTTTTATTTTTTTAAAAGATTTATTATTTATTTCATGTATGTGGGTACACTGTAGCTTTCTTCAGAAAAGCTATCAGAAGAGGGCATCAGATCCCATTATAGATGGTTGTGAGCCACCATGTGGTTGCTGGAAATTGAACTCAGGACCCTCTGGAAGAGCAGTCAGTGCTCTTAACCACTGAGCCATCTCTCCAGCCCGAAGGACTAGCTTTCTAGGTGAAGAGAATAACAAGCACAGAAGCCCTGAAGTTTTTGCACAGGGGCTTACACTGCCTGGGGCACATGGAAGTGAAGGAAAGAGTCTTGGTATTAGTGGGTGAGAGTGTTGACTTTTACTTTGAGTGAGCTAACATTAGAGGTGTTTCCTTAGAGAAGTGACACAATTACACACAGGAGTGACATTTTCATAGATTCATTCTTTGATTTACTGTACTGAGTATATAAACTGCTGCAGGACAGGATAATGGCAGAAATAGAGAAAAGATACCTCAGTTGAGAAATGAATGAATTCTGGGTATATTTTCTAAATTTAGTTACCAGGATTTATTGGTAGAAATTTGTTGTGGTGAGGTAGAGAATGGATTAAGAATGATTTTAAGATTTTTTTTATTTTTAAATTATGTGTGTGCATAGCTATGTTCGGGTGTCTGCACATGTGTGCAGGTACCTAAAAAAGCTGGAAGAATATAGATTCTCTGTAGCTGGAGTTACAGGCAGTTGTAAACTACCTTGTATGAGTGCTGGAAATCACACTCAGGTCAGATCTTCTGCAAGAGCAGTATGTACTTTTAATCACTGAGCCATCTCTCTAGCTCTGATTTTAAGGTTTATGAGCAAATGAAAGGATTAAACTGACATTATTTAACACGGAAAAGAACAAGGATAGCTTATTAGTAGCTTAGTTTCAAATGTGCTAAATTTGAATTGCCAATTAGAGTTAAAAAGGAGCAAGTTGATTTGGTTGGGGCTTCAGTGAAATACAGATTTGGCTTAGAAATATAAATGGGACCATTGTTACACTTGCACATACATGCACACACTCACCCTCTCTTTGAGGCTAAGTGAAATAATAAGGACATAAGTAGTAGATACAAAGAACCTAAATCTTTGTGCACTAGCTTTTTAAGAGTCACAGAAACTGATGGAGGATAGGAAATAGTGAGGAAAACAAAACAAAAATTAAATTTGGTGCCGGGCGGTTGTCCCAGGTGTCCCAGCACCTGAGAGGCAGAGACAAGCGGATTTCTGAGTTCAAGGCTAGCCTGGTCTCCAGAGTGAATTCCAGGACAGCCAGGGCTATACAGAGAAACCCTGTCTCGAAAAACCAAAAATAAATAAATAAATAAATAAATTTGGTTGGTCTGTAAGTCAAGCAAAGAAAGTTTCATATAGAGGTCAGGTAAGGTAGAGATAAATGTTACTTTGAAGGAGGCAGTTTCAGTGAAGTGGGCCAAAGCTTGGTCTGAGCTTGAGATAATGAGAGGAAAGTGAGTATAGGAAATGAAAACAACTCTTTAAATTGTACCTCAAAGGGAAAAAGGAGGAAGCACCTGAAGTTAGGTTGTTTCGTTTTTGTTTTGGTAAAATTGCAGAATTGTTAACATATTTAATGTTGAGATTGAATTTAGTGGAGAAGGAATGATTGACACAGGAGGGAACTTGAAGTTTTGAAAAAGTATCTTTAAGAAAATTAAGATGGGATTCTAATCACTGCCTGTGTTGGAAACTTTATTTAGCTAAAAGTATGATCAGTTCATCTGAAGCAATAAGAAAGATGGTGGTGTAGCTAGTGAGAGTCAGGAAGGTTAAATATGTAGAATATGGAAACAGTTTAGGACATGAATAGAGACTTTTGTGAGCATTGGTCAATATTTGTTTTTCCCCCAAGATTTATTTTTATGGGGCTAGAGAGATGGCTTAATAATTAAGAGGGCTTGTTTCTTTTGCACTCCAGCACCAGGGCCAGGCCGTTCAGAACTGCCTGTAACTCAATCCCAAGAGACCCGGCACCTTCTTCTCACCTCCTTGGATACCTGCATACATACGTTGTGGTCATGCACATAAATAAAAATAATGCAAGTACATTTTAAAATACTTATATTATTTTGTGTGTGTCTGCCCGCCCACTGGGGTTAGAATAAGACACTTGCTGCTCTTTACTGCTGAGCCATTCTTCCTCTTTGTTAATATTTGTAAAGTCATTAGTATTGAACACAAGAATTAATTAATTAGTGATTTCTTCAATTCTACAGCTATTTGGAAATATAACTGTAAGAATTGGTGTTTGAAATTGTGAAAGTTTCTATTTATTGCTTGTGAAATTACAATGTGATTCCTATAGCTAGTTTATTTTTCTCACCCTTGTGAGTAATACTCTGAAAATATTGGGTATTTATTCAAGTCAGGTAAATGAGTGCAGAACTTCTAGGTAAGTCATCTTTTCTTTCCCAAGGTGTTAGCTTCCACAGGTTCCACCTACCTAGACTATTAAAGCATATCCCAGAAAGACAGAGTTTTATAGTTTTAATCTGAAACAAGATGATTTTTAAGACTTTGAAGGATGTTTAGTATTCTTCAGTATCTAGATAAAAGTTCTTGTAGTGAAGTTGTAACTGTGTAGTAGAAAGTTGGATTCCTTATCAGTATTGGATAGAAGTAGCAGAGAAATTACATATAAGTTGAGGTAATTATAGTTGTTGGACTGATTGTAAAGCTGGGGCAGACCACATAAGTTTTGTAAAGTTGGAAACAGGAAGTACTTGGGAAGTCTATCTAGATTCTCCCTGACTTTGAATATGTGCATTCATTCCTATTTTAAAATAGGATACAGAAAATTAGGGACTGGAGACTTGGCTCAGCAATTATGAGTGCTTACTATTCTTTCAGAGGACTGGAATTCAGTTTGCCAACACCCGTATGAGATGGCTTAAAACTGCCTGTAAGTCTAGATTGAGGGGATTTGATACCTTCTAGACTCTCTGGGGACTTGTACTTACACTCCTTGCCCCATTCCCATAATTAAACACCATAAAAATAAATTTTTAGGAGACTGGAGAGATGCCTCAGTTGTTCAGAGCACTGTCTGTTCTTCTAGATGACCTAGCCTCATTCCCAGTACCACCTACTGTCTGTAAGTCTAGTCCCAGGCCTTTTCTGGTCTCCTCTGGCACCAGACATGCATGTGTTATTCCTACATACGTGCAGGCAAAACACTCTTACAAATAAAATAAAAATTTTAAAATGTCTTTTTAAAAAATGCAGAAAATTAAACTCAGTATCAGTTTAGTGTATGAGCTCAGAACATATTTTAGAGAGATAGTGGTTAATGGAGAGTCAGATCTTAGTGAGGTTTCTGTTGGGTTATTGGGAAAGAAGTTATTGGTCTAAGGTAGGTTAGTAAAGAAGATCTACTGTCAAAAACATTTTTAGGGATTTGGTCAAATTGGAAACTTAAAAGAGGATGACTAGAGAAGAATTGGATTTGAATCAAAGGCCAATAAGTTAAAAGTACTTAAATAGGTTGGAATACTATTTGAGGGACCAATGGGTCAATAGATAAAGGTATTTGCCACCAAGCCTTGCAGAGTTTGAATCATAGTTTGGAACCCTCATGGTAGAAGGAAGGAACTAACTTCCACAAGTTGTCTTCTGACCTCTAAACACTCAAAGTGGCATGTTCACAGGTGGATACAAGTAAATATAATTTAAATAAACAATCTTTAATAAAATTTAATATTTTAAGTATACCCATGGAACTAAATTATCTCAATGAATTATCCTTTCCAAAATACTTCAATTGTTAATGAAATAGTCAACATTTGAAAAACAGTATTTATTATAAGTGAGTTAAGTAGATCCTGTAGTCTACAAAAACATTAATATAAGGGGAGGGCTATAAGGAAGATTAAAAATTATAATGCCAGTATTAATGAGGAGACTACATTTGTAGAAGATATTTCAGGTAATAGTGTTCCTTTAGGTAGGAAAGAGTAGTATCTGTCTGTACAGCATATAAATAGTTCAAGTTAAAATTAAATACAAATAAAAGAAAAATTTCAAAGCAGATTATATACCTCAATCCCCTGATGAGCGCTTAGAAGTTTGTAGGTTAGCCAGCACTTGAGAGGCAGAAGGAAATGGATCTTTTAGTTTAAGGCTAGCTTGGTCTACATTTCAAGTTTCAAGCTAGCCAGGAATGTGCAGTAACCTTGTCTCAAAAAATTTTATGGTTTATGTATAGGGAAAAGATGAGAGTGAAGCACAAACATATAAAATGTACTTTAATTATGGAAGAGAACATGCTTGAAAAGCCCAGGAACATAGAAATGTAAAAAGTTTTAAGTATAGAAGGAAATACTGTGAATAAAGTTTTATTAAGGAATTGTAGGAACTATAGCATTAATGTTTCTCTTATTTCCTGGCTGTAGTAGACACTGTTTGCCCAGCTGCCTCAGATTCTTGCCACTGTGTCTTCCTCACCTTAGAGTCTTTTTTTTTTTTT